>OZ030016.1:42823055-43113055 GCA_964023405.1 Apodemus agrarius
TTCCAATATGAACATCCAAAACTTGACAGTATCTGGAACGCGCATGGTCCACATGCTTTGCCCATCCCAAGTGAGCCCATTTCTGTATTTAGACTTTACAGATAACCTTTTAACAGACATGGTGTTTAAAGATTGTAGAAACTTAGCTGGATTGAAATCACTTAGCTTACAAAAGAATCAGTTAAAAATCCTCGAAAATGTAATTCTTATGTCTGCAGAAATGACATCCCTACAAAAACTAGACATTAGCCAGAATTCTCTAAGATATAGTGATGGGGGGAGTCCATGCTCCTGGACCCAGAGTTTGTTGGTTTTAAATTTGTCTTCAAATATGCTTACTGGATCTGTCTTCAGATGCTTACCTCCCAAGGTCAGGGTCCTTGACCTTCACAACAACAGGATACTGAGCATCCCTAAAGATGTCACCCACCTGCGAGCTTTGCAGGAACTCAATGTGGCATCCAATTCTTTAACTGACCTTCCTGGGTGCGGGGCCTTCAGCAGCCTTTCTGTGCTGGCCATCGACCATAACTCAGTTTCCCACCCCTCCGAGGATTTCTTCCAGACCTGTCAGAATATTAGATCCCTGGCAGCGGGGAACAACCCATTCCGATGCACATGTGAGCTGAGGGAGTTTGTCAAAAGCATAGGCCGGATATCAGGAGAAGTGGTGGAGGGCTGGCCTGACTCCTACAGGTGTGACTACCCAGAAAGCACTAAGGGAACCCCACTGCAGGACTTCCACATGTCACCACTGTCCTGTGACACCATTCTGCTGACTGTCACCATCGGGGCCACTATGCTGCTGCTGGCCGCCACTGGGGCTTTCCTCTGTCTCTACTTTGATCTGCCCTGGTATGTGAGGATGCTGTGTCAGTGGACACGGACCCGGCACAGGGCCAGGAACATGCCCTTAGAGGAACTCCAGAGAAACCTCCAGTTCCATGCTTTTGTCTCGTACAGCGAGCATGATTCTGCCTGGGTGAAGAACGAATTACTACCCAACCTAGAGAAAGATAACATCCGGGTTTGCCTCCATGAGAGAAACTTTGTCCCTGGCAAGAGCATTGTGGAGAACATCATACATTCCATTGAGAAGAGTTACAAGTCCATCTTCGTGCTGTCTCCCCACTTCCTCCAGAGTGAGTGGTGCCATTATGAACTCTACTTTGCCCATCACAATCTCTTCCACGCAGGCTCTGATAACTTAATCCTGATCTTGCTGGAGCCGATTCCCCAGTACTCCATCCCTACCAATTACCACAAGCTCAAAAATCTCATGGCAAGAAAGACCTATTTGGAATGGCCCACAGAGAAGAACAAACATGGACTCTTTTGGGCAAATCTAAGAGCATCCATTAATGTTAAACTGGTTAACCAGGCAGAAGCAATGAGTTATACACAGCAGTAAGAATATCCACCTCACTGGTGTTGCTGCTCTGGGGTGTTCTAATATGGTACATTCATACCAGCAAGAACCTGAAAATGATTCTGACTTTATGATGTGGGACTTTGTGATTTTTAACCCAGGTTTGCCACTAAAAACTAGTGGGATACTATAATTTGGGTTGAAATCACTCATTTCTTTTTTTCCTTTTTCTTTCTTTCTTTCTTTCTTTCTTTCTTTCTTTTTTTCTTTTTTCTTTTTTTCTTTTTTTTTTTCTTTGAGGCAGGGTTTCTCTGTGTAGCCCTGGCTGTCCTGGAACTCACTCTGTAGACCAGGCTGGCCTCAAACTCAGAAATCTGCCTGCCTCTGCCTCCCAAGTGTTGGGATTAAAGGTGTGTGCCACCACCGCCCGGCATTTCTTGATTTTCAAGATAGGGTTTCTTTGTTTAGTTTTCACTGTCCTGGAACTTGCTCTGTAGAGCAGGCTATCCCTAAACTCACAGAGATCCACCTGTGTCTGCCTCCTGAGTACTGGCATTTGAAGACATTTTTATTGTCTTTTGTTAGAGGTGTCTTGCCTGCATGCGTGTCTGTGCGCTATGAGCATGCCTCTGCTTTCAGAGGCTAGCAGCAGGCATTGACGTCATTGGAACTAAAGCATGGACTGTTCTTAGCTGCCATGTGGGTATGGGGGAATTGAACCTGGGTCCTCTGCAAGAGCAGCCAGTGCCCTTAATTGCTGATCCACCTCTCCAGCTCCCAAACCATTAATTTCAAACACTTCAGGGGTCCATTCGTTCCTTTTGCTCTAATCACATTGGTTGAATTTACCGCAGAGTCAGAAGCCCTTTTCTCTACAGATGTGTGTATTTCTGTGTGCCTGGTCAACAGTAGAAAGCTTCAACTCTACTTCCGGTTGACTTCCCCATTATTCTTTCTGGCTCACCATGAATCTCTTCACTCTCAGGCCTGGATGTTACTTTTCCACATAAATTGCTTGCCTATAAAGCTCTTGACTTGGTTTCCACTTAATGGCGGGATTGAAGGGACTGCATATACTGTCAATTCATTGTTCCACGAAACTGCCAGGGAGCCAGAGAGGCTTGTATGTCTCCAGATATAGAAAGCGTAATGAAATAAGAACAGATAGTGGGGTCCAGTGGCCATCTTAGAACCAATAGGTAATTGATCTCAGCACCTGGGTGGCAAAGGTAGGTGGATCTCTATGGGTTTAAGGCCATGCTGGTCTACATAGTGAGTTGCAGAACAGCCAGGGCTCTGTAGAGAGACCCTGCCTCCAAACAAACAAAAATAAAACAGAATAAAAACCTGGAAATGATAGGTTAGGTTTTTCACTGAGTCTTAGAGGAAGCCTCAATATGTAATGATGAGGAATGGAAAGGCCATTATAATAAAGAGGGCAAAGGCTGGGGTACCCTGACTTATTCTGGGCTAGTGCCCCACATGGTTGGATATGAGCACTGGGACAAATGAGACTATTATATGGTTGTCAACAATTAAGTAAATCCATACTGCAGGCAGCCATGCTGGTGAGTGCCTGCAACCCTCGCAACTTCCAGGCTGAGGTGGGAGGTTCCTGCCTTCCAGGCCAGCCTGGGCTACATAAATAGATCCCATCTCAAGGAGGAAGAGGAGGAAAAAGGAAAGGGGGAGCATATTATAATGACTTAACTAGACTATTGAGAGTGTCAAACTGGGGACTCATAAAATACAACTTAATCTCTATGGCACTCAATAGGACGTGACGATCAACCTTGAGGCGTGGAAGCCGGTCTTCTGAAATGGAGTTGCAACAGTCCTTCTAACTGGCTTCTTCCATTTCCTTCAGGTCTGCTACACTTCCCAAATCACACTTGTAGATTTCACAATCCAGTTTCAACTCCTTAGCAAGCAATTTTATAGTAGCTCCGGGGATTTCTGTGCAGAGACCACTTTTGCACAGTCAAACCCTTGAAGTTTGTTGGCTTCCTGTTCTGGGCCCGAAAGCGTAAGCAGGCTTGGCTCCTGGGAGGGCCGGGCCTGCTCCCTGCTTCCTCCTGAATGGCGTTTGGCTCTTTGATCCCTGTGCTTTTTCACCTTGCCTGCATATCTGCACGTCTGCATTTTACCCTGTTTGCATGTCTGTTTCTGTGTGCTAATTTCCCACTTTCATACATACTTCTACGGTCTGGCCTCTGTCTAATACTAATAATCCTATCTTACTTACACCTTCAATGCTCCCATTTTGGAGAAGGGGCCCACCCTGAGATACTGAGGTTCAGGGTGTAATCTGTGGGTCGACGCAGCTCAGCCCCCGATTCTGAGGAGCACAGAGCCTCTTAGAAAGTTGAGGTTATGAGATGTCAGATCAGTCCCGCGCATGCACAGCAAAGCTCATGAGCAGCTGCAGGAGGTGGCGAAGAGGCTGCAACTGCATTTGTGGCATCTTCTGCTGAAGTCCAAGCTGAGAGATGGAGAATTCAGGTCAAAGCACAGATAAAAATGAAGCAATAAAGCCAGGCGGTGGAGGCGCATGCCTTTAATGTCGGCGCTAGGAAGGCAGACAAAGGTGAATCTGTGAGTTCAATGCCAGCCTGGTCTGCAGGGTAAGTTCCGGGATGAGAAGAGGCAACAGAAGAGGAGGAGGGAGAGGAGGAGGGAGAGGAGGAGGAGGAGGAAGAGGGAGAGGAGGAGGAGGGAGAGGAGGAGGAGGATGGAAGGGATGAAGAGTAAGAGGAGGAGGAAGAGAGAAGGAGGAGAAGAAGAAAGGAGGAGGAGGAGAAGAAGAAAAATAAGAAATGAAAAGATGCCGTCTCTGAAGCTAGTTTGGGTTTCAGTTCTAGCTTCTACATTCCTTTGTGATGATCTTAGAGAATCTACCTAAACTTTCTAAGCTGCTTTCTTTCTTTATATTATAGATTTTTAAGAAGTTTATTCTTCAGGTAACTAGTCAACACCTCTATATCTTCAGCTATCAACTCAAACATGCTCCCCAGAGTGCAGCATTCATAGAGTAGACTTCCCAGTTCCAGATCCGAGCTATGAGATGTTCATTCTGAGATGTAACTACGACCCACAAAGGACAAAGCCACCGTCACAGCATTCCACGTGTCAGTGGGGTGGTTTTTCTTCTCACGTGTTGATTTTACAGGTCAGCAATCCTGGTCTGGAGAAATGCTCAGAATGTCATGAAAAGTGAGAAACAAGACAGAGGACATATATAATGCAACCTGAATTTTGTTTTCAAACAGAGTGGTTTTAGGTCAGTTTGACACAAGGCGTAGTCATCTGAGAGGAGAGAACCTGGACTGAGAAAGTGCATCTGTAGGACTGGCCTATACATCGCAGGATTGGTTGGCCTACCTCAACACAGGCATTATGTTAAGTAGTGATTGTTGGGGTGTGGGCAGCCCAGTTGTGGGTGGGGCCATCCCTTGGCTGATGGTCCTGGGTTCTATAAGAAAGCAAACCTAGCAAGCCGTGGGGAGCAAGCCAGTAAGCAGCACACCCCCCTGGCCTCCGCATCAGCTCCTGCCTCCAGGTTCCTGCCCTGCTTGAATTTCTGCTTGGCTTCCTTCGACAGACTATTGCTACAGGGTATGTAAGCTAAATACCTTCCTCCTCGGTGACTTTTGCTTTTGGTGTTTCATCACAGCAATAGGGAAGACACTATTTATACCCATACACGTGAGAAATAACAGAACATTAGCAGTTGTTAGTCACTTCTACAGTTGATACCCACTGGGATGCTCATCAATACATATAGCTTTTATTTAATTAAATATTTTCCTTATATGTTCTAAATGTTCTGTAATGAACTTATAGTATAAGGAGAACTTTTTTGCTTAAAGATAATAGAAAAATTATTTTTTTAAAAAAGAACTAACAGCCGGGCATTGTGGCGCATGCCTGTAATCCCAGTACTTGGGAGGCAGAGGCAGGCGGATTTCTGAGTTTGAGGCCAGCCTGGTCTACAGAGTGAGTTCCAGGACAGCCAGGACTACACAGAGAAACCCTGTCTCAGAAAAAAAAAAAAAAAAGAACTAACACTTTCAAAGAAAACTAGACCTGAATGTGTGTGCTTCTCTTCTCTTCACTGTCAAAAGAAGGAAGCTGGCATTCTCCATCTGCTGCTGGGAGTTCTGAGTCCCGCTTGGTTCCCTTAACTTCATTTTATCTTCCTCTCTTCTGAGAAGAGAACTTTTTGTTAAATATGAACACATCCTGCATGGGACACGGCTTAACTGGTTCTCTAGACACTTCGCCAACCGTTCTGTCTCCCTTTTCAAAAGTTTAGGCTCACAACAGTGTCTCATTCTATAGCCCAGGCTAGTCTTAAACTCCAGGCAATCCTCCTGCCTCAGCCTACTAAGAACTGGGACTACCATCAGGATCAACCACATCTGTTCTTTGGGGAGCCTCCCCCTAGGGCCGCTCATCTTTGTCTTGGTGCCCTCCTAAGGGTCTGGATCCTCTAGACTCCGGGCAAAGGAGAAGCCAGGCTGCCGCTGGTCACCTTCCCTGGAGCTGAGCTATTTCCTGAGGCAGAGCAGGACCAGGCTAAGGTGGTGGCACTAATAACTCATGGGTCTACGTGCTTGTGGGACCGTCACCAACAGGGGCTGACATAATTCTGGTTTATCACATTGTCCCTAGGGAGGGTCAGCAGAATGGCTGCTTTTGTTTTTTTTTTTTTTTTTTTTTTTTTTTTTTTTTCGAGACAGGGTTTCTCTGTGTAGCCCTGGCTGTCCTGGAACTCACTCTGTAGACTAGGCTGGCCTCGAACTCAGAAATCCGCCTGTCTCTGCCTCCCAAGTGCTGGGATTAAAGGCGTGTGCCACCACCACCCGGCTATAGAATGGCTGCTTTTATGCAGGGACCATGAGAGTGGACAGTGACTTGGTGCTGTGTTGAGACCTGTGACATTCTCATGTTCCTTATGGATTCCTCGCACTTCTGGAACTCTCTCCCGGAGAAATAAGTTGAGACATGGACAAACACTTCTTCACAAGTTTGTTAAACTTAGACACTCCAGCTTTCCAGTGAGGGACAAATATACTGTGTTCACTTAAGGATACACTGTGCAGCCATTTAAAATATTAGAGTTAACGGGCTGGTGGGAAGGCCCGGTGGGTTAAGGCGCTCACTGCCAAACCTGAGGACTTCGGTTCAGTCCTTGGCAGTGACATATTATAAAGTAATAAGTGACTCTCTTATAAAGTAATAAGTTGCCCCCTGGCCTCCAAATGCATGCCATGGCACACGTGTGTGTATGTATAAAATACATAAATATAATAAGGTTTTGGGGGTTGAGGTGGAGAGCTTTGCCTTATGTATTTTTACCATAATTTTTTTTTTTAAGCACGGAGGAGGCATTTTATTAGCAGAGGCAAATGCTTATACAGCTATGACATAAGCTCAACACAGAACTGCAAATACAGCTTGGCCTCAATTCTAAGATATGCCAAGGACTGGCTGGAATATGCAAACACGTTATCGCTGCTGCCTTGTCTGCACTCCAGTGCTGGGTTTGTCTCTACACTCTTCTGTACATGGAAAGTTTCCAGTCAGCAAATAAATAAAATGGGGTGGAGAAGGAAGTTATAAATCTAGGCTCTCTAAACATGCACTCTCGAACTTTCTTTTTTCTTTTCTTTTCTTTTTTTTTTTTTTTTCTTGTCTATAAAGTCAACACCCTAGGGTTTCCTTGTTAAAATGGACTCAAAAAAAAAAAAAAAAAAAGAATGAGATTACCACTCCTTTTTCCCCCCTTGAGACAAGACCTCATGTATCCCAGGTTGGCTTCAAAGTTACTTTGTAGCAGAGGATATGCCCTTCTGATTTCCCTGCCTTCTCTACCTCCCAAGTGTGTGGGTTACAGGTGCGAACTGCAGCAGGTGGGGCTAAGGATGGAAGCCAGAGCTTGGGCCACACTGGGCAAGCCCTATCCCGACTGAGCTAAGACCCCAGACCTTTGTTTTCTTTTCAGTAATAAGAAAAAGTTCCCAGTTCCTGGCTTGCGAGGTGACAGGAAAGCAGCCCACTCTCATTCTCTCTGCCAGTCATCCCCTCAGACTCTCCACTCCTCCGCTAGTTTCCTTCAGAAAAGAGCAGGTCTGCCAGGGATAGCATCTGAACTATAGCATAATAAATTACAGTAATAACATTAGGCACAAATCTTCATATCAAGGCTGGACAAGGCAACCCTGTTAGGATTCTGTCTAAGCTCCACCCCACAGTTTGGCAACAGTCAGATAGGCCTGGCCCACTATAAAAGGGGCTGCTTGCCCCTCCTTTCTCTCTCTTACCTCTCTTACCTCTTGGCACTCTCACCTCTCTGCCCCTCTTGGGCTCTCCTCCCCTCCTCCCTCTCTCCACGTGGTAATGGCCAGCCTCCTCTCCTCTCCTCTCCTCTCCTCTCCTCTCCTCTCCTCTCCTCTCCTCTCCTCTCCTCTCCTCTCCTCTCCTCTCCTCTCTCTCTCTCTCTCTCTCTCTCTCTCTCTCTCTCTCTTTCTCTGCCTTCACTACCCTATTAAACTCCCATCCTCTGCCCTGAATGAACTCTATTCTATACCATGTCTGTGTGTGTCTGGTCCCTCAGGGGGAAGGGATGCCTGGGCATGGACCCGCTGGGGCATCCCCTTCCCCACACCACTGTATACCATACTCACTAAACCTCTTTCTCTTTTTATGAACCCAACAAACCCAGCAGGAGGAAAGGGTCCCCGAGTTATGGTGATTCTCTCTCTTCCTTCTCCCAGTTCCTAGCTCTTGCAAATCTGATGGTCCCGCCCCAGTCTACCTGCCCAGCCATTGGCCATTGGCTCTTTATTGATCTAACAAAAAACCAATTGGGAACATGGACCTTCAGCATTTGGACACATAGATTCCCGATTTTGGGGGGGGGTGGATTAATTCATAGCATTGGAATCAATACCCAACAACCATGGTCATGGTGAATCTTCACAGCAATAGAACTTTGACTAAGACAGAAGTTGGTACCAGGGACTTTGGTTTTGCTGTGTCAGACTTGACCATGTTTCTCGGTGGAATGTGAACTTTGAAAGACTTTGGATTAGGAAAGCAGTTGAATTGTGGTCTTAATGGGCCAGTCTAGTAGGAGCATAGAGCATGGAGCAGTCTAGTGGCACTGAGAGGAATGTAAGATTATGGCAGCCTGGCTCCAGAGGGTTCAGAGAAGAATAATGTGTATTTTAGTGAAGAATGTGGTTGACGTTTGCCCTTGTCTGAAAAGTCTGCTGAGGCTAAATTGAAGAGTTTTGGATTAATGGCATTGATGGAGGAAATTTCAAGACAGCCTGGTATTGATTGTATTATGTGGTTATTTGTGGGCAGATCTTGATAAAAAGGAGCAAGCTGAGGGAGAAAAAATGAAAAACGTTCAGTTTGACGAGGAAAGGGGCACAGGAAATGCAATGGAGCTAAGTCCTGTGTTCAGGGATGTTGAAGAAACAGATTAAAGAAAACCTGATGCTAACTGACACCCATAAAAGGAGCGGTGACTTCAGGGCAAGACCCCACCCAGCTAAGCTTCCAACTGTGGAAAGGAATTTAAGAAAGTTTATGCAGTGAAGGAAACCATCAAAACCAGGAAGCTGATGCAGATATATATAACTGAATGAGGGGCCATCAAGCAGTAGAACGTGGCAGCTTCAGCCACGTGGTTCTGGCTTTAGAGTCAAGGATACAAGAAAGGAGGTATGGAATCTCCCTCAGTGACTAAAGAAAGCCACCGAGGCCAGGCCTATGTCAGGGTAGCTCAACCGGAGGTTTACAGAGGCTGTTGCATGAAGCTGTGAAAGTGAAGTCTGGATTTTGTTGGAGACCCCAAGGTGTTGGAGATGCCAGAGATGTGAAACATTTGTCAAGGAAAGCAGAAAATAGTGTGGAAATAGCCCCAAAAGAAAGAAGCTTGTTGTAGTCAAGAAAAAGATGAAAGAAGTTGGAGAATTGAAGAGCCCTTCGACATCAGACATGGAGATGCAGAGTTTGGAGTTTGCCTTGCTGGGTTTTGGTCTTGCTTTGGTCCAAGATTTCCTCACTGTGCCCCCTTTCCTCCCTTCTGGAATGTTGATGTCTTGTGATGGTGTATGTTAGAAGTATGTGATCTGCCTTTTCATCTCAATTTTACAGGGTATTACAGTTAAGAGATTGCCAGGAGTCTCCGAAGAGACTTTGGACTTTTAAACAGGGTCGAGACTGTTATAAACTATAAGGACTTTTGAAGCTGGGCTGAATGCATTTTTGCATTATGATATGGTATCAAGCCTATGGGGGTCAGGGAGTAGATGTGGCGGTTCGAATAAGAATCTAGGCTTGTAGATTTGAATGCTTGGTAGCCAAGGAGTGGTGCTAATTTAGAGGGATCGGGAGGCAGAGCCTTGGAGTCGATGTGGTGTTGATGGAGAAAATGTATTATTACCAAAGCTCAGGCCAGGCCCAGTGGCTCTCTCTTTCTGCTCTCTATGGATCTGAATATAGAATTCTCAGCTACCAAGTCTGCCTGTGTGCTGTCATGCCCGTCAACATGACGACAATGGACTAAATCTCTGAAACTATCAACTACTCCCAGTAAATGCTTCTCTTTATAAGAGTTACCTTGGTCATGGTGTCTCTTCACAGCAATAGAACAGTGACCAAGATACTAGTCTAAGATGGCAGAAGCTCATCTGAGGGTGGTGACTATTTATTTGATAACTTTGAGTATATTAAAATTTTTGGTAAACAGCTATTTGAGAGGGTGATAAATGTTATCCCAAATACAACATCTACATAGAAAAAATGACCCAAAATGAAGTGGAAAAACTAAGAAGTGTGTAATAGATTGCCAGGGTATGTTGATGTTGGTTATGCATCAGGATTTATATAGAACATAATGTAAACCCTGAACAATGTAAACCAAAAGTTAGCTAGGACACCTGACAGTGTTACTGTGCAAAAAGTGAACCACTGAGTTCTAGAAATGCTATCTTTTTGTTAATATGTACCTATTTATTTGTGTATATGTGGGGGTGGTGGGTGACACATGGCATGGTGTGTGTGTGTGTGTGTGTGTGTGTGCGCGTGTGCGTGCGCGTGCGCGTGCGTGTGTGTGTGTGTGTGTGTGTGTGTGTGTGTGTGTCAGAGGGCAACTT
The DNA here is from genome assembly GCA_964023405.1 of Apodemus agrarius. NCBI lineage: Eukaryota > Metazoa > Chordata > Mammalia > Rodentia > Muridae > Apodemus > Apodemus agrarius. The sequence goes on from OZ030016.1 coordinate 42,833,598, forward strand.
TGTGGGTTGGCTTTCCCCTTCATTTGCCACTCTGGAGACTGAACTCTCATCTTCAGGCTCATATAGTAAGTGTCTTTATCACCTGAGCCATTTTTCAGGCTTCGTTTTGAATTTGGGACACAGTCTTATATACTCTAGTCTGCCCTTGAGCTCATTCCATAACTGAGGGTGACCCTCTTGCCTCAACCTCCCCTCTCCCAGGACCGTAGAGGTGTGCTACTAAGCCTGGTGTCTTCCCTTTTCCACGCAGATATAAATGACAGATGTGGCAGTGTCCTGAGAAATGCCTGACAATAGATTCCAAAGAGGGAAAGGCTTTGAAAAGTCATTAACTGTTATCTTCAATATTTATGTATAATGTAGAACATTCTTGTAGCAATTTAATAAAACACTAAATAAAATTCTGATTATATCTGATTGGTGTTTGCAAATTTTGTTATACACACACACACACACACACACACACACAGAGTCCCTTTCATAGTCAATTTCAAGGTGTCAATGTGACGATGTGACATCATTGTGATAATGTGGCATCATTGTGACAATGTGACATGTGACATTGTGACAACATTAAAGATGCAGTTGGACAGAGATGGGCTTGAATGTCCCAACACCGTGTTTTTACTGTGCAGTAGACAGAAAGGCTGTCTAGGACATGATGAGTACACAGTAGAATTATCAGGAAGTAAAGAGTTTGAGTACTTATTATTTCTGGTATTAAGGTCATTTATTCAGATACAAAGTATCTGAACTCAATTTTTAGTATTGGTTGCTTTTAATAGTCTCACAAAATCCTTGACAGTTAAAAACTGGCTCTCCTAAGTGAATATAAACTGGAAGCCTTAGAAAAGCTCTTAGTAAGCATGAGTCAGTGTGCTGGGTCTTTTTCCACCTTCAGTGAAGACAATGGTGTGTGGCTTCCATGCAAACTAAGGAATCTTGGGGGAAATCCTTGAGCTGAAGTGTCTGACAAGATGTTTCTCACATGCCTGAAGTCTATAACTCCCAACTACAGTCACAAAGATAGCTATAGGTGTTGGGTATAGCTAAGTGGGTATGGACATGTGTATGTATGGTCATGGGTCCGTAACGACATGCTATGGGCGGACATGCCTACCTGTCACACGACCTTGGCTTCTGTCCCTGGCATCACAGACAAGAATCAACTGCCGGAGCTGGGCAGTCAGACGTGGAGCACACTCCTGAAACCCTAGAGCTCAGGAAACTGGAACAGAGGGCTGTACGTCTGAGAAAACCCCAGGCTACATGCAAGACCCTACGTCAAAAAAGGAATCACAGAAACGGGTTGGGGAGATGACTCCCTGGGCAAAGCGCTTGCTGCGCAGGCGTGGGGACCTGAGTTTGTGTCCCATGTAAAAGCTGGGTGTGTGGCAGCCCAGCGCTGGGTGTCAGGAGACAAACATCACCAAGGCTCGCTGGCCGGCCAGCTGGTCAGCACCAGGTGCAGCGAGAGACTCTGTCCTAGAACTTAAGGCGGAGAGGGATTCAGGAAGATGCCTGGTGTGGACCTCCGGCCTTCTTGCACATTCACACTGGTGTGTAACCCACAAACACACCACACCCACACAAACTCTCCAAAGCCAAAACAAAATGGGAAAGTATGTATTTAGTGAGAAAGACCTTCTTTTTTTTCCTTTCTCAATCCCCCTATTCACTGAGTGTGTATAAAAATTTATTTTATTTCATATTTATGAGTGTTTGCCTGCCCTTGAAAGATGTATTTGTCTCTAGCCCCTTCCTCTGATACCTCTTCTCCTATTCCTTCCCCTCCCCCTCCCTGCCTCTCTGTCCCCTCCCCCCAACCCCACCCCCAACCCCGATACACAGGTACCACCAGGTAACTAACTTTGCTACATAATTTGTTCCATGCCATGATGCACTTCACTGAAGGCCCCGGGTAACAGGGTGACATGACCATGTACGGACACCTCTATAAAACAGAGTGAAGTTCTTCTAATGTGCGTTGACTGCCCTCAGTGAGCTTGTCATAGAGACTGGATGCTTACTAGCACTTGGTTGAAAGACTCACTTTAATAGATAGCTACTTCTTGTGTTCTTGGAAGTCAACAGCTGGAATTACTCTCTTTCGGTCATTTTGTCACTACCTAATTCCAGGGGCAGAGTAACAGACTTGGGTCTGGAAGTAAGGTACCGCTAAAGTGCTCCAAGATGCTGGCGGAGGCCAGCACAGCAGTTCTGCTAAGCAAATAACTAAGTAACCATGAAACACCTGATGACCCAACAACTCTACGTGAAGGACTCTGTTTGCACAGCATCGGTTTTCACGAGAGTCCTAAGGCAACACAGGGTTCTGATGATAAGATGTAGCCTATGTGTTTGGTGAATATTATTCAGCCTTGAAGAAGAAGAATAAGAGGAGGAGGAGGAGGAGGAGGAAGAGGAGGAGGAGGAGGAGGAGGAGGAGGAGGAGGAGGAGGAGGAGGAGGAGGAGAAGAAGAAGAAGAAGAAGAAGAAGAAGAAGAAGAAGAAGAAGAAGAAGAAGAAGAAGAAGAAGAAGAAGAAAGGTATTCTGAGGCATGCTGGAACATAGAAAACAAAAACAAAACCAAGAAAGGTACTAAGTAAAATAAGCCTATAAGGAAACAAAAGAGGGAGCAAACATTGTCTGTCTTCACTTATAAATGTTACCATTCTATTCTGAGACAGAAAACAGAGCAGCAGATACCAGAGGATGCAAAGGGCAAAGTGGGGAGATAGTGTCAACCATGGGCGGGCGCCGAGTTTCAGTTTGTGACAGTGGCTGAGGAGAAGGTTCTGGAAATGATAGCGGAGAGGACTGAACAGCCAAGGGGATGTCCTTAACACCACAGAATCGCAATCTGACAAAGGCAGTGTGCATTTTACTACAATAAAAAAATAAATAAATAAAAATTAAAAAACGGTGCTCTTCTGTGTTAGCCAGTGTACCGTGCAATGCCACCAGCACTCGGCAGAGGGGGAGAGGTCTGAACCTTACAGGAAGCGCTGAGTCAAACTGTTCCCACAGCCGCATTAGACCTCGTCAAGACATCACCCACATACCTGCACCTCCGTAGAGATTCGGAGACTTCTTCAACCTGGGCTAAGAACTGCCGAGAACTTCATGAAAAAGAGCTCAAATCTTTCCAAAGGAGCCAGTACAGAGGAGAGCATGCGGGCCTAGGTTCTCAACGATGAGTGATTAGCGAGCCTGGAGCTATTGGCCCGAGTAATTATTTTTCAGGAGTTTGGAGGGATTATTTTGTTTTGTTGTTTTGTTTTTGTTTATTCACTTATTTCTTTGCAGACATCACCCAGCCAGCTCTTCTACCCACTGTAGATGATCCTAGGACTCATGGTGAGTTTTTTTTTGGGGGGGGGTTATTTCTCTGTGGTACGTGTTAACAACCTAAGCTCCATTCCTGTCCTGCATCTGGTATGTCTAGAGTGGGACAGGTCAGACGGGTCTGCAAGGCTATAGTACTTGTCCCAAGGGACGCTCCAGGAGTCTGAAGTGGCCCAAGATGCCTCAGGGTTTGCTGTAGTATTTGGGTTACATGCAGGAATTTGGGGCCACCTAGGCTGGGCTTGTAAACTAATAACAATGTATTTCCATGCCGGCCAAGTCTCTCTGATGTGTGACACCCGGCAGAGAATCCCATCAGGGCAGCACACTGAAGCTCAGAAAGACCCTGGGGTGAGAAGAAGGAGCCTTGGCTAGGTGAGTGGAGCTACCTTGGTCAGCCCGGCCTTAGCCCATGCTTTAGAGTTTGAGGGTGCTTTGGGTTGGGGTTTGACCTCTACCCAGAAGGGACCAGACAGATATGGATTCAAATCCCTATTCTACTACTTTCTAGGCTGGCCTGGGCAAGTTACTTAATCTCTGAATTTTGGCTTCTAGATCTGAAAAATAGGAGTAATTGTGGCCATCAGTTTTGGGGTTGTTGAAAAGACTGAACAAGATGTTGTATGGAAAATACAGGGCGCCATGTCAGACACATAGAAACACTAGAAGGTGGTCTTTCTCACTTCTTATATTGCAAGTTCATTCTCCCTTTGGTGGGCTTTTACACCTTTTCCCATTTACTGGAATTATTAAAGGGAAAATGACTCAGGACACTAAGCTTCTCTGGCGAACTAACCAATGACTGCTGTGCAGTGCCTTTGCGTTTGGACTTTGACATCTTAAGCTGTCAATGGAGGATTTTCTTTGCTTTTCAACTGCTTTCAACATAGTATCGGTAGCGTCAACACAGTCACAATACATACTGCCTGCTGACTGGATCCATCTTTCATGAAGCCTTATGTTGAAGTGAGTGTCAGAGGTCGGTGGTCCAGTGTGTGCTTAGCATGCCTGTGTTCCGACTTAATCCTCCATGCGACAACAGCAATAAATAATGCTCATGCCTCACTCCTAAAATGTTTTACTGAGATGCCACAAAGCATATGCATTGCCTGAGAGACAAGACCTTTTTAGGTCTTAAATTAAGAGAAGTTCCGTGGGAGTTGCTTCCCTTCTCACTCTAGCTCATCAGGTTGTGGTACTGAGCAGGAGGAACCATCATTCAAGCGATGGAAACTCTGACATCCCAGCCCAAGGGATTGCAAATAAAGCAGCAGGGTGGGAGCCGCTGTGGTCTTTTTGGTTTTGTTTTGTTGTTTTTAAGGGCCATGGTTCTCAGATCTAGAAGCTTAAAGTTAGTAAGGAGTTCTGGGAGAGGAAAAGCACTGAAATGGCCTCTTTCAACCCAGTGATCTTGCCAAACCAAACCAGAGCCTGAGGGAGTACCAACCCCCTCAACTCAGTCTGTACCAACTCTGTCTTTGTGAAAAGTTTTGATACTTATTTAATGTAGATTTCACATTCATTTCGATTTAAACATTATTCGTCTTGACGACTGAGTTATTTCTCAAAACCTTTAAAAGTGGTACATCGTGGGCCACAGCCCAGTCTTGTCTGTGATAATCTATAAAAGAACAGAACTTCAGAAGAGATACTGAATGTGTGGGAATTATTGTTTGGAACTAGTGGTATAATCAATCTTCTTTTTAAAAAAATTTTTCCACTTATTATGTCTGTGTTTTGTGTCACAGTACACACGTGGGGGTGAAAGAGTCTCTGGGGTTCGAACTCGGGTCTTCAGGCTAGGCTGCACATGGTTTTACTTGATAAACCATCTTGCTAGCCTGAGAGATCTTCCATTACTTAACATGTAGTCTTAAGGAAATGGAAAAAAAGTGAAACTTCATAGTTCCACACTAGCTATCATAGACACAACCAGTCATTGAGCAGTAATTACTCCTTTAGGTAAGTTAAGAACTGGCATTCTGGGACTGTTTTGAAGTAGACGCAGAAAACTTACCCTTACATACATAATGGTTTGAGAGTCTGTCAGGAACTAAATTGACTTTTTAAGATAATGAAAAGTGTTAAAGATATTAAAGTGCATATTAACATACCACAATACTTAACTGTATATTGTACCCTGAAGGCATCTTAGATCATTGACAGTCACGTGTTTAAGAAGTGACTTCACCAGAATTAATTCCCCCCCCAAGACATTTGAGAAGTCTTACCAGGAACAAAAGCTTATAGGATATAAGAATTATATCATCAATACAAGTAACTGGTTTTTTTGTACAATGTAGGAATTATCCAACTAAAAGAGTACCTGCACTTCACAGCTGTATAGAAGATCCAGGACTTCCTCCCATCAGACCCCCTCCCCTCCTCTTTTCTCTTTTTTCTCCCCCTCATTTGTGTGAAGAAGAAGGAACCCTCAGAAGGAGGGTTCAGCCCGTTCATTATCTTGTCTTCTTACTACACACCTGTGAGGAGAAACTGTTGTCTGAGGTGTCTCCTCAGTCTGTGGTGAGCTGTTACAGCAAAGTGAATGAAGACAGCGGAAAGCTCTTATTTTTAAATTACTCCGAGAGGGTAGAGTCCTTGGAAATACAATGAGACTCATCTGCAGCTTCTATATACTTTGTAACATGGTTATGTCAACAGAGACCTGGGCTCCAAGGCCGACAGGTAGAAGGGAACTCATCTCCAACTGTTCCAACATGGCTTTAAGGAAGGTTCCCCGAGATGTGACCCCAGACACGACCGTACTGGATTTATCCTACAACCTCCTCTATCAATTCCAGAGCTCAGATTTCCACTCTTTCTCCAAACTGCGTTTTCTGATCCTGTGCCACAACCGGATCCAACAGCTGGACATGAGGATCTTTGACGGTAACAAGGAGTTAAGCTATTTAGATTTGTCTTACAATAGATTAAAGACCATCATTTGGTCTTCCTTGGTAGATCTCAGACATTTAGATCTTTCTTTTAACGACTTTGACACCCTGCCTGCCTGTGAGGAGATTGGCAACCTGCCACATCTGGAAACCTTGGGTTTGAGCGGGGCGAAGATACAAAGATCAGATCTCCAGAAAATTGCTCATTTGCGTCTCAGCGCTGTGTTGTTAGGGCTGAGGACTCTGTCTCACTATGAAGAAGGCAGCCTGCCCGTCCTAAAAGCAACAGCCCTTCACATCGTTTTACCAATGGATGCAAATTTCTGGGTGCTTCTGTGCGATGGAATGAAGACGTCAAAAATAGTGGAAATCTCAAATATAGACAGCAGGAGCCAGTTTATACCTTACGAGACTCCGCGAGCTCTTTCTGTGGCGAATACCAAGGCATCCACGCTGATATTCCACAAAGCTGACTTGCTCTGGGACGACCTTCTCCACGTTTTCCAGGTTGTGTGGCAGACATCAGTGGAATACTTCCAGATTCGGGACCTGACTTTTGGAGGGATGGTTAATCGAGACCACGGTTCATTGGACTACTCAAACACTGCAATGAAAGCTATAATCTTGGAGAACATACATTTCAGAATCTTCTTTATTCCCCAGGATAGGATCTACTTGTTTTTCACCCAGATGGACTTAGAAAACCTGACGATATCGGATGCACAGATACCACACCTGCTCTTCCCTAGTCACCCCCAACGTCTCCGACATTTAAATTTTGCCAATAACATCTTAACAGACGACCTGTTTAAAAGCCCTATCCAGCTGCCGTATCTGAAAACTCTCGTTTTGAGGGGCAACAAGCTGGAGACTCTTTCTCTGGTGAGTCTCTTTGCCAGCCACACGTCCTTGTTTCACTTGGATCTGAGCCAGAACCTACTGCAACATGGAAGCCGGCAGGATTGCATGTGGCCGGACACCTTGAGCCTTTTGAACTTGTCGTCCAATAAACTTGATGGTTCTGTTTTCCGATGTTTGCCTAAAAGTATCCAAACACTTGATCTGGACAATAACAAAATTCGAGCGGTCCCGAAAGAGATGACCCACCTAGCGTCTTTACGAGAGCTAAGTATTGCTTTCAACTTTCTGACTGACCTCCCTGGGTGCAATCACTTTGCACAGCTTTCTATTCTGAACGTTGAAATGAATTTAATTCTCAGCCCATCTCTGGATTTTTCCCAGAGCTGCCAGGAGGTGAAGACTCTAAGAGCAGGAAGAAATCCATTCCGGTGTACCTGTGAATTAAGAGATTTCATTTGGCTTGAGAAACATTCTAAGGGCCTGATGTCCGGATGGCCAGACTCATACACCTGCGGATACCCTGTGAGTCTAAAGGGGACTCCACTAAAAGATGTCTATCTTTCCGAATTAGCTTGCAACACAACTTTGCTGATTGTCACCATTGCGCTGGTTGTGCTGATTCTGGGTTTGATTGTAGCGTTCTGCATACTTCACTGTGACGTATGCTGGTATCTTAGGATGCTGATCCAGTGCATACGGACGCAGCATAGGGTTAGGAAGACAATTCGAGAGGAGCGTGAGAGGAGTGTACAGTTCCATGCATTTATCTCTTATGCTGCACAAGATTCAGTCTGGGTGAAGAATGAACTGATTCCTAATTTAGAGACAGAAGATGGCTCTGTCTTGCTTTGCCTTCCTGAGAGAAACTTTGACCCTGACAGGAGCACTGCTGAAAATATTATAAGCTGCACTGAGAAGAGCTATAAGACCATCCTCGTGCTGTCTCCCGACTTCGTCCAGGATGGGTGGTGCCATTATGAACTCTATCTCGCCCACCACGATCCCTTCGGTGACAATTGTGATGACGTCATTCCCGTCTTACTGGAACCCATTCCCTCCTACTGTATTCCTACCAGGTTTCCTAAGCTGAAGGCTCTTTTGGAAAAGAAAGTATATTTAGAGTGGCCCAAGGACAGGCGTAAATGTGGGCTTTTTTGGGCAAACCTTCGAGCTGCTCTTAATGTTAATTTATCAGACGCAGGGGGAAGGTGTGAATTACAGACATTCACAAAGCCTAATGAGGAATTCCAGGGTTCTACCATCTCTCTGGTAAGAACAGACAGCTTCTAAAATCCACCACACCCACACTGATTGTTGAAAGAGAAATGGATGTAACCTTTCAGATGGTGGCTTTGTAATATCAATCAATTAAAAAATGATTAATCCCTTGTTTTCTTAGCTCATGTCCTCAGAAACAAGTTTAGTAAAGGTTTATGTAAGTAGGTTCCCAGCCTTGTTCATGAATTTAAGCACATCCTAAATATGCACAGAACAAGAATTAATGCAAATGTAACAGAACAATGCATAGCCATTTAAAAAAATGGCGTGGAGACACAGATTATATTAATATGTTCGTCTATACATCAAAATCAAAGACTACATCAGCAGACTGTATAGAAATTGTGGCTGTGGTCTGTTTGATTGCAAGGAACTTTTGTTTCCTACATTGTGTTTCTATGTTTGAAATGCTTAGGATGAGTCTGTATCTGTTTTTTCTTAAACAAACAATATTCACACACACACACACACACACACACACCAAAGAGAAAAACCAAACAAAACAGAAGGCAACTTCTGAAAGCTTGCGGACCCCACTCATTTCACTTGGTCCCTCCTCTCCATAATTTCTGAAAATTATGTTTAAAAAGACAACTGTCAGCCAGGCGGTGGTGGCGCACGCCTGTAATCCCAGCACTTGGGAGGCAGAGGCAGGCGGATTTCTGAGTTCGAGGCCAGCTTGGTCTACAGAGTGAGTTCCAGGACAGCCAGGACTACACTGAGAAACCCTATCTCGGAAAAACAAAAAACAAAAAAACAACAACAACAGAAAGACAACTGTCATGGTGTGTGTGTGTGTGTGTGTATGTGTGTGTGTGTGTGTGTGTGTGTGTGTGTGTGTGTGTGACAGAATGATATAGATGCACTTGCCTAGCACTTGTGAAGGCCTGGGTTTGATTCCCTGGCACTGCCACAGACTAGCAAACATATAAGCAAACAAAAAACATCACGTTGATTCCTCAGATGGAAAATTTCTTTTAGCTTACTCACATGATAATGGGGACAGGGAGTTAAAGATGAGACTCCAATCTCTTATCTACATGAATCATGGCATGAGCCCCATCTATTATTGGCCCTTCCCCCAGAACATCCTTTAAGGTCCTGACCTTATACCTGACATCCTGCTTGCCTGCCTGTTGCTCCCAGACCCAGCGCAGATGTCAGCTTTTCTTTGAAAGACCTCTTATCCCTCCCTCTAAGCATATGCTCCTTCGTGTTTTCACCACTTTGCACATGTTTCTGCGTGTACCTATTGCAAAAGTTTCCCTATCCCACCGCACCATGAGCCCCCGAAGGGTGGGAGCACCATGCCGGGGTCGGGAGAGCTCCTTGGGGATCGTGGGTCGCTTGTGGGTTGGCCTGATGGCTGGCTGGGACTTGGCTGGCTTCGAGGTAGGACTTATAATTTGAAAGCAAATTCTGGGAGCTGAGGGAAGAGCATGAATAGATTAAATTCTGATGAGAAGAGAGAAAATGGAGTTGAGGCATTCTCCATGGTGGCAGCCCTCCTGCAGACCCTAGAGGAAGGACGGCGAGACGGCCATGTGATTTGTTCTCTGCCAGAATGGCTCTGTGTGACCTTGCTAGTTCTCCTAAACAACCTACCCTGTCTCACCGCTGCTGCTTGTTTGTTTATTTTTAACTTTGTATTGATTCTTTGTGGGTTTCACATCATGCACCCCAGTCCTACTCACCTCCCCATCCCTTCATATCTGCACTTGGTTCTTGCAACCTCCCCACCCCCCAAAAAAAACCAAACAACAACAAAACCAAGACAAAGCACAGCAAACGTCTCGTTGTGGGAGCTGTGGTGTGTCAGTGTGTCCCACAGTAGACCCCTCTGTCCACACATCTTCGCCAGCAAATGCTCATTGCAATGAGTCATTGGTCTGGTCCGAGACCAATATTGGCTCCTCGTGGGGAGTCCTCCCAGTTATCCTGTTTGTTGCCCAGAGCCATGGAGATCCTGCAGCTTTGGGTCAGCAGGACCAGCCCTTTTAGGAGTCCCAACCATTTGCAGATGATATACATTTTGGGCTGGGCCACCTCAGGAGTCCTAAATCTGGGTCTAGGTAGTAGCTGACCGGCATACTCTCCCTTATTCACACCACCAGGGTGGGTTCTCCAGCACTGATCCAGCGAGGCTTCCCAGAGCTGCCCTCAGCAGCAGGGGGCAGGGCCAGCTCACCTGCTCTCATGACCCCAGGGTCAGTTCTCCTGAGAGCCTCTCGTCGTGGTTCAGCCTTTTTTTTTTTTTTTTAAATCCCACCCTATGGTTTAAAAATAGCCAATAGAATTACATTATCATGTATGGAAAACAAAATAGCAAAGCTTGGACAAAAGACTATGTCCTTGGAGCTTGGGGCTTCTGAACGGAAGGTCAGCCAAGTGTGTGTGTGTGTGTGTGTGTGTGTGTGTGTGTGTGTGAGAGAGAGAGAGAGAGAGAGAGAGAGAGAGAGAGAGAGAGAGAACACTGTTCTTCTGAAGAAGCCATAGTATCACAGTAGCTTGTTCACATGCTAGGACAGTGGCCTAAACTGGCAGAATCTGCTTGTCTTTACCTAAACACCCGTCTATGTTCCATCCCATTTAATCTAAACAGAAAAACCAACTCATAACATTAAAACTAGAGTTTGTATCTACTTGTTTCTTATGGTTTGTATTTTATAAACTTCTGATTCCAGTAATTTTGTTTTCTTCTGATTCTTTTTTTTCTTTTTGCTATTTATCTATGTATAAACACATTTCATGTAGCCCAAGGTGGCCCTGAACTCACTCTGTAGCAAACATGATCCTGAACCCTCCCTTCCACTTCCCAGGTTCTAGCCCCATAGGTGTTTGCCTCCATGCCTGGCTAGCAGGGCATTTGTTTTGTTTTGTTTTGTTGAGACTTCCAGCCTGAGGGCCTTGGATCTAGAAGCCAGGTCTTGCTACCATCTTGCCAGAACTAGAACTTAGGAACTGTCTTGCAACCCAGAGCTCCCTTGCAGCCCAGAGACCCTTTGCCCCTTCCCTGGAGAGTTTGGCAGAAGGGAAAACCCAAAGAAGTCACAGTGGGGTGGGGCAGAGGCAGAGCTGGGGACCAATACACGGTGGCTTTTGGCTCTTGGAGAAGTGGAGCAGACGCTGCAGGAGAGGCTGCAAACCTTGAGTGAGTTATTCCACATCCTTCCAAGATGAGCTGGTTAGCCTTAAGCTCACCAGGATTCAGCTATTTCACGGTAATAATACCTCAGTTTGGTAACGGTTTTCAAAACACAAATGGTCTGTAAATGTTATTATTACTGTGTATCTGTGCATGATAGAAGGGCGAGCACGTGCTGTGGTGTACGTGTAGAGGGTTGTGATTATAAAAAAATAGTTAAAAGATGTTCTATGGGGTGTGGTGAGGTGTGGGGGGAAGGGGGTGCCTCAGGGGGGCCCGTGCCAAGGCCTCCCTTCCCCCTGAGGGACCAGCCACACAACAGTATAGTATAGAATAGGGTTTATTCAGGGCATGGTGGGGGGAAGTTAATGGGGTAGCAGAGGCAGAGAAAGGCAGAGAGGAGACTGAAGAGAAGTAGAGGCTGGCCCTGACCACGTGGAGAGAGAGGGGAAGGGAAGGGGGAAGAGAAGAGCCCAAGAGGGCAAGAGAGAAGCAAACGGGAAGCAGGAGAAAGAGTAAAAGAGAGAGGCGGTGGCAAGAAGGCCCCCCCACCCCCTTATAGTGGGCCAGGCCTACCCGGCTGTTACCGGGTAATTGCGGGGAGGAGCATACCTGGCTGTTGCCAGGTAACTGTGGGGGTGGAGTCCAGACAGAATACCAACATTCCGCCCCCGCCCCGCCCCCACCGCCCGTTTTGGTTTAGTTAGAAAAAGAATGGTGTCATGGCTCAGAGGTTAAGAGCACACACACAAAATTAGAAAGCGTCAGGCTTAGCTCTCAACCCCTTCTTATCTCCGAAACTGGGCAGATTAAACAATTAGAAAGTCCTTCGTCAGAGCCTGGGATGCCACCCTGAGTCCCTAAAAAGCCTGGCAGTGACCGGGGCGGCTTCCAGCCAGGCGGAGAAGGATGGTATGGGAGCCAATGCTCCTTACTTCTAAATCCACATAGTCTCCAGCCTCGGGAAGGCTCCGCGCTGTGATTTCGCTCACAGAACTTCGTGTCCCAGCTGCTGCCCACCCTGCTGGATCATGAAGTGTGTGTGTGTATGTGTGTGTGTGTGTGTGTGTGTGTGTGTGTGTGTTGGGGGGCGGGGAATAGGCACGCGAACCTCGCGCGGGTTTGGAAGCTAGCTGAACCAGGGTGCTCCAGATTTCGTGAACCGGCCAGCAGGCTCCTGTCCACTTCCCTGTCGTTTGTCAAGCCCCCACCACACACCGGAGTCTAACCTCTCCATTCGCACGGTTGAAGCTGACCTGTGGGCAAATGTGATGGGTCCTGTATTTCTGCACTGCTCAGAATCGTCTGTTTCTGCTCTCTCGGGAAATGTGGTAAGTAAGGACTCCAACCATAACAGAACTGTCATCCTCAAACTCCAAGCAGATGGCAAATGTCCTCTGAGCTCCCTTTTCTCTCTACCACGGTGGAACACCCAAAAGGACCAGATGGGGTATTGAAAATGAATGAGAAATCAGATGATCAGGTATAATTTTTCCATTTCAAGTGGAGAAATGGAGGCTTTAAATTCTGGCCCTGTGCTAATGTTTTCCCTCCCGGGCCACTGCAAAGTGGCCTCCGTCGCCTCTTCTATTTGATTCCTATTATGTTCAGCCTTGCACGGTAATTCTAAAGGTGCAAGCCCTGTGTCAGTCCCTTGGAATAGCCTGCCTACAGCCAATGTCATTTGCAATTTGGGCTCTCTGTAGAGAGCCTCCCACCGTCCAAGTGTCCTGTATCCATTGCCAAAGACACACCCTGTTCTATCAGTTACCTGCTATGGAGTCTGTCATTCAGATCAACCAAAGGATGGTCTAAAATCCCTTTGGTCCATAATCCAGAACATACTGTCATGTAAAGGGTGGAGGAAGGGCACCCTGGATCCTCTTTGCGATTTGCTGGGAAACCTCCGCGCTGAGTTGTTCCACCTGCCCTGCTTGTCCCCTGGGCTCCTTGAGAAACCCCCGGCTCTAAAGGTCCATCTCGAAGTCCCCTACAAAGGCAACCAAGGGTTTGGATGTCCCTTACACTTGAGGGCCAATATCATTTCTTTATTTAGTTGTCATTGAGACAAGGTTTCACCACGCCGCTCTGACTCTCTCCCGGCCTTGAACTCGCGAAGATCTGCCTGCCACTGCCGCCCAACTGCCGAGATCAAAGCTATTTACCACCGCATCTGGCTGGACCTCAGATTTAACAGCCAACTACGGAGGTGCACCCCACCCTATCCCAAGGCTCTGCGATGCTGCTGGAGGACAGTGGGTTCCAATTGTCCGATGACAAAGAAACTGCCCAAGACGGGATCACGCTGGTCTGAGTCAGGGAAATGGAGCATGCGCTCTCGACCCACGCAGTTGGAAATGTAGCCTTGTGTCCTCCAACCTTAGGCGCCATCTTCAGAGGGCTCCAGCTGTCCTTGATCTAACAATGAATGAGTGTAGGGTCTAAGAATTAAGTTAAAATGTGCAAATGGAAATAACTATCATTTATATCATTATATCATTAATATTAAACCCCTTCACGTATTCCCGAAACGGCTCGTCTTGGCTCGCGGTCTCCACCTACATTCACCGTGGAGACATCCCGGATGACCTAGCCGAGGTTGGCTCACTCATCTACCGGACTTCCGGCTCCCTAAAGCTCTTGCCACCCGACAAATTACGCTGTGGAACTTGTGCCTAGCCCGCCGGCTCTCTGTCATCGTCCACCAGAATCCAGACAGTGTCAGAGGGACATCTTCTGTTTCACTCACGGGTGTCATCCAGCTGAATCAGGAACAGGACCTAGCATACAGCCGCCCCACACGTCTCTGAAGGAAACTGTTTGTCAGTAGGCATTGCTGGCCCTCTGCTCTCTGGACCGTCAGCAGAGCCTCTGTTGCCGCGGCTACCCCACTTCGGGATACGCAGAGGTTGCAGGATTTACACCTGGGACATTTTTTTTTTCCCTGCAGTAAGTATATTTTGCTGACTGGCCCGTTATTCCCCTGTTCTACCCCAAGTCTCCAGCCCACACACATTCCACAGTTCTCTACTTCCTCCTGGGCTATGCCTGATTTCAGGGGTTTGCCCAAGAACTATTTTAGAGTCTGCTGATTATACAAACCAGCACATGGCTCCCCAATTAACACCCCTCCCCCTTCTCATTGCTGTGCCAGCCAGCAAAGCCTCTGCCACAGGACCACTTGAATTTCTTGGGACACGCTGTTATCAGGACTCAGCATATTCTTCAATCAGGGGGCTCTTGGTCCCAACACAGACCCATGTGTACCTTCGTCTTCCTTCCTTCTCCCCTTCAAGGTGCTTTCAGGGCTAACCAGCTGGCCCCTGTAGCTCCCGCACTCCTTCTGGGGTCTTCTCAGAGGCTGATTCCAACCTCCATTAAAGGTGGGCAGCCTGACAATAGCCGGGTCTTGCATGCTAATGTGGTGTGGGATCATCTGAAGCTGAGAACCAGACGGAGGTTGACATATAACTTTGCGGTGGATCTCAGTGAATGCAAGATGGCTTCAGGGGTTGGAGAGATGGCTCAGCGGTTAAGAACACTGGCTGCTTCTTCCAGAGAACCTGGTTCAGTTCCCAGCGACCACACGGAGGCTCACAAGCATGTGTAATTCCAGTCCCAGGAGATCTGAGGACCTCTTCCAGCCTCTCCGATCACCAGGCATGTGCATAATGCCCAGACAGAACACCTATACACACAAAATAAAAATAAATAAGCCAGCACTTGGGAGGCAGAGGCAGGCGGATTTCTGAGTTCGAGGCCAGCCTGGTCTACAGAGTGAGTTCCAGGACAGCCAGGACTACACAGAGAAACCCTGTCTCGAAAAACCAAAAAAAAAAAAAAAATAAAATAAATAAATAAATAAATAAGCAAAAAGAGGGGGGGGGGAGATGGCTTCAGGACTCTGAGCTTCCAACGCTTCAGCAGTGAGCCTGGTGAAGCTACCAGTGCGTGCTGGAGTCCATCTGTAGATTGATTGTAGTATCTCCTGCCTTCAACACCTAAGGACGGCATCTTGGTACAGCATGTTTTATGCTGGTCCCCACTCTCAGATACCCACAGCATTGGCCACCATGCTGTCAGGTAATCTTCCAAGGGTGGCTTTTTAGACCGAGCAACAGCCAAGCACCTGTCACTGGTCACTCTTGCCGTCCACCGATGGAGTTATGTATGTCCTTACTGCTGGCCTTAAACTGTACCAGATACAGAAAGACCCTTTCTCTCAGGAGAGGGATCATGCTGTCTCTGTGCTGGACCTCTTGGCTTACCCTCCTGTCTTTACTAGAGTGTGGAAACCAGAGACTTCCGTTCTAGAAACAGCAGCGATATCCCGATCGAGAGGCTCAGAGAACATATGGTTCCAAGGGGGAGTTCCTCCATCCAGTTCTCAGCGATAAGCTGAATAATACCAGAAAACAGATGTCGGCTCACGCCTTCCCGCTTCTCTGGGGAAGACATTCTCAGAGAAGCACAATAGTAGCAACCACTGGGGGGCCGTGGGGTGCCAGGGCAGGCACATGGCATGGTGATGTCGGTATCGATGCGGACAGCGAGGGATCTGCAGAGACAAGGAGATCCATCCTGATTAATGAATGCAGGTATGAAGACCATGTCCTGGTGACCAGTTACAGCCCTGTTCCTGTCTTCTCCGAAGGAATACACACTAGCCGAGAAGTGCCTGAAAGTACAGTGTACAGACAAGGCTTCTTGGCTAGAAGCAGACAGGGGCGGGGCCTGGAGCCTGCAGACAATCTTCACATGTCTTACAAGATGATAAGCAATCCGTGAGTGACTATTCTCTTTTTTTAACTGAGTATTTTATTTTATCTGTGTGTGCGCGCATTTATTTATATACAAGCACACATGCCCACGGAGGACAGGTAGACACTGGGCGTTTCCCCAACTGCTCTCTACCCCAGTTTGAGGCAGAGGATCACACGGCACCTGCCAGCAAGTTCCAAGAAACTTCCTGCTTCGTCCTCATCAGGAACTCCAAGTGGATCAAGGACCTCCACATAAAACCAGACACACTGAAACTAATAGAAAAGAACCTGGGGAAGACCCTTGAGGACATGGGCACAGGGGAAAAATTTCTCAACAGAACACCAATAGCTTATGCTCTAAGATTAAGAATTGACAAATGGGCCGGGCAGTGGTGGCGCATGCCTTTAATCCCAGCACATGGGAGTCAGAGGCAGGCGGATTTCTGAGTTCGAGGCCAGCCTGGTCTACAGAGTGAGTTCCAGGACAGCCAGGACTACACAGAGAAACCCTGTCTTGAAAAACAAAACAAAAAAACAAACAAACAAAAAAAACCCAAACAAACAAAAAAAGAATTGACAAATGGGACCTCATAAAATTACAAAGTTTCTGTAAGGCAAAGGACACCTTCAGAAGGACAAATTGGCAACCAACAAATTGGGAAAAGATCTTTACCAACCCTACATCTGACAGAGGGCTAATATCCAAGATATACAAAGAACTCGAGAAGGTAGACTCCAGAAAGCCAAATAACCCCCTTAAAAGTGGGGTACAAGGCTAAACAAAGAATTTTCACTTGAGAAATATCGAATGGCTGAAAAGCACCTTAAGAAATGTTCAACATCATTAGTCATTAGGGAAATGCAAATCAAAACAACCCTGAGTTTTCACCTCACACCAGTCAAAATGGCTAAGATAAAAAAAAACTCAGGAGAAAACAGGTATTGGCGAGGATGTGGAGAAAGAGGAACACTCCACTGCTGGTGGGGTTGCAAGTTGGTACTACCACTCTGAAAATCAGTCTGGTGGTTCCTCAGAAAATTGGGCATGATTCTTCCAGAGGACCCTGTCATACCACTCCTGGGCATATACCCAGAGGATTCCCCGCATGTAATAAGGATGCATGCTCCACTATGTTCATAGCAGCCCTATTTATAATAGCCAGAAGCTGGAAAGAACCCAGATATCTCCCAACGGAGGAATGGATTTAAAAAATGTGGTATATATACACAATGGAGTACTATTCAGCCATTAGAAACAATGAATTCATGAACTTCTTAGACAAATGGATGGAGCTGGAGAACATCATCCTAAGTGAGGTAACCCAGTCTCAAAAGAACACTCATGGTATGCACTCACTGATAAGCAGATATTAGCCTAGAATCTTGGAACACCAAAGACACAATCCACATATCAAATGATGCCCAAGAAGAAGAAAGGAGTGGACCCTGGTCCTGGAAAGGCTCAGTGCAGCAGTGTAGGGGAATACCAGGACAGGGAAGTGGGAAGGGGTGGATGGGGGAACAGGGGGAGGGAAGAGGGCTTATGAGACTTTCAGGGAGGGGGGATCCAGGAAAGGGGAAATTATTTGAAATGTAAATAAAGAATATATCGAATAAAAAAATGAAAAAAAAAACCACCGTCTTACAGATGGAGGTCCACACAAGTAACTATTCTTTATTCGTCTTCATTTGTATATCATGGGATTCCTATGCGAGTCCCTTATTGGAGTTCATTCGGACTGTTTCTATACACGGGAAGCTGTTCATCTGTGTGTATATATATGCAGCATCCTGATCAAAAGGCTCAGAGAGCACATGTGTGTGGACATGCACAGGGCCCTGTGCTCTCCCCAGAGGGTGTGCACTCTTGGACAGCCCCGAGAGGGGAATGTTTGGTTCGTGCAGGTTGACATTCATTAGCGCCTCCCCCTCCCACCGCACGACTGTGTGACTTGTTTCAGAGAAGGCACTGGCAGTGACCCAATGATTTGTAACGATGTGTAAAATGGTTTGTGGGTCAGTGAGTTGTCTCAGTGAGTAATGGTGCCTGTCCCCAAGCCTGACAACTTGAGGTCCATCCCTGGCACCCACATGGCGGAACTTCTGTCCTCTTTTGTCCTCTATATAAATAAATAAATGTGATTTTTTTTAAACATAAAAAAAAAATAATTACTCTGCCAGTTTGGGACCAGCAAGCTCTTTTACCAAGCTATTAAGCCGTGAGAAATTCCTCCAGTAGCTTTCACGGAAACTTGGAAGGGGACGAAATGTCACTCTCGATTTGTCGTCGTGGTGGGGTCATGAGGTGCTGTTCTCTCCATGGAGGTACTTAGCTGAGGCTGAGAGCTTGCTAAACTTCACCAAGGCGGGACGTGTCTTTACCCTGTCATCTAACGTTGAATTTATAATTAACGATTATATTGTCTGCAATTTTCATGCAATAAAATCCAGCCATTCTATTTTGATGGGAATCCTATAATGATATGTTGAATAACAAAACAAAACAAAACGTGAACCCTGCCCAAGGGTGTGCTGGGCAGGCTGCCGTGAGATGCTTGTGTACAGAGCTCACCTCACACTCCTTGGGGGTGCCGAGAACGGGGAAGGCATACCAGATCCTCAGCTCCAGATCCCCCCCTACCTCTTCCTCATCTGGCCAGCCCTGAAACCGCTCACCCCCCACCCCTTCCTGTCTGCACATGTTAGTTCATGCATACAGTTATAGAGAAGTCAAGGCCGCCCAAATAAAAGCCCCGTTTTGACTTCCCCACGTGAGCACAGCTAGAACTCTCTGCTGTCGGCTTTATGCAAATTGGGGGGTGGGGGAGGAGAAGACTGAGGAGAACATTAGCTCCAGTGTTAATTTAATCCAGGCCTCGCAGACGCTCAGAGCCTTCCGAGTAAGAAGCTGGACAAAGGTTAAACTGTACCGATAAACAGTCAACCGTTCATGTAACTTTTGTTTTAAACTGTTAAGGAAATGAAATGGGGATGGAACCCATGCTGAATTTATAATTAATAATTAATGATTATGTTGTCTGCGATTTTCATGCAATAAAATCCAACCATTCTGTTTTGATGGCAATCAAGCTGTGTAGACCGTGGGATCTGAGAGGGACTGTGTAGACCGTGGGATCTGAGAGGGGCTGTGTAGACCGTGGGATTGGAGAAGGGCTGTGTAGGCAGTGGAATTGGAGAAGGGCTGTGTAGACCGTGGGATCTGAGAGGGACTGTGTAGACCGTGGGATTGGAGAAGGGCTGTGTAGACTGTGGGATTGGAGAAGGGCCGTGTAGACCGTGGGATTGGAGAAGGGCTGTGTAGACCGTGGGATCTGAGAGGGACTGTGTAGACCGTGGGATTGGAGAAGGGCTGTGTAGACCGTGGGATTGGAGAAGGGCTGGGCTCTATTGCCAGCAGCGCATGACCAAGAACGGGGACGCACACCTGTAATTCCAGGACATGAAGGGGAGTGAGGAGTATCAGAAGTCCAAGGCCATCCTCGGCTACACAGGAAGCTGAGGGAGGGAGGAAAGGAGAGAGGGGGGGAGGGGAAGAGGGAGATGGAGTGAGAGAGAAGGGGGGAGAGGGAGGGAGGAGGAGGAAGGGGAGGGAGGGGGAGGGGAAGGGAGAGGAAGAAGAGGAGAGGAAGAAGGGGAGAGGGAGAGAGAGTGGGAGAGAGAAGGGGGGAGAGGGAGTGGGAGGGAGGAGGAGGGAGAGGGAGGGGGAGGTGGGAGGGGGAGGAGGGAGGGGAGACAAACCCAAATCTAGAAAATAAAAAGACCGAGTCTGCCAGAGAAGTCAGCAGGAACCACTGCTAACAAGCCCCCTCCCCTCCTAGATGCTCCCTGTCCCAGCGAGGGCCTGCCAGGAGCCAAAGGGCCCCGGTGGACAAGAAGCCGGTCCACTTCCTGCGCTGTTCCCCACAAGCCCTCGCACTCGGGAAAGCAGAAGTTCAGTTCAGTATGCGAAAATAGATCGATTGTGCATGTAAGAAGAACGCCCTCATCAAAGCGGCTTTTCCTGTTCTGACATTCAGTTTTACGGTCTGTGGCTAGCTCTCCCCAGTGTGGACTCTGCTGGCACCCCGGCACCTCTAAGTTGGCTTTTGAGGGGAGCATTTGGGAGTGCTTGCTGAAGCACCTGGCATTCGTCTACTGTAAATCCTGTACTGAAGGATCAAATACATCCCCCAAAAAAAGGTCTGAGAAGCATCCTGCGGGCTGCACAGCTCGCCTGGACCAGAGCACCTGCTGGGTCAGAGTTGGGGGCGGTGGGGTGTAGTGTGTACTGCAAAGGGGGGGTGGGGGGATGGGGCCAGAGACAGCTGTCTGGGTTTCCCCATCTCTCCCTCCTCCTCCTCCTCCTCCTCCTCCTCCTCCTCCTCCTCCTCCTCCTCTTCCTCCTCCTCCTCTTCCTCCTTCTCCTCCTCCTCCTCCTCATCTTCTTCTTCCTCCTCCCCCTCCCAACCTTCTCCTCCTCCATTGCCTCTGACAAAGAGCATAGTCCTTTCCCCATCAGTTTAGTTTTCCCTCCTTTACAATCAGGTGTAACACTAGAGAAACTAAAACTAAACTCTGGCCTAGAACCAAGGATGGAGTTAATTAAACATGATAATCCCAAAGTCTCTTAGAAACACAGCATTTCAGGCTCCACCCCAGACCTATGGAACCAGAACTTTCCTTTCAGCAAGACTGCTCTAGTTTGCCAGTACACAGCAGTTCCAGGAGCCCTGGGGGAAAGAAAGGTTTAAAAGAACCTAGGATTTTTTTGTTGGGTTCCCCCCCCCCCCAGTTGGGGCGCTCCTGTGACGTTTTGGGTTACAGCGCCACCTTGTGGTGATGCTAGTAGTTACACTTGCTCTCCCAGGAGGATGACCAGAACAACTCAGTACATTCATCTTGGAAGGGAAGAAATGGTGAAAGGGAAAAGAATGAGCAGTGCTCAGAGGTCTGCCGTTGCGGCCTCCTTCCACACAGCGTCCACTGAAAGGACACAGTTCCTCTCCCAAGGATACCCTCTCCCCTGATTCAGAAGAGCTGCGGGTGATCGTAAATGTTCACCGCATCAGAGGTGGTAGCACGCATCCGGGAACTTCTTTCATGTTTCTAAACCTATAATATCCTAGAGGGTTAAAAGATCACCTGGCCTAGTGAATGACTTCCAGGACAGCCAGGGCTACTAAGACAAGCCCTGTCTTGAAAAACTAGAAAACAAATCAAAACAAAACAAAGTTCTCCCTCTTTCTGGTGACCCCTCTTTAAGGGTGAAGACTGCTTTATTCCTGCGGCTGGCTTTTACTAGGCTGTGCATCAGCTTCTGTCGGATTGTTGGTGCATTTATGCATTTGCCCCCTCACTGTTCCGAGAGTCAGCTTAGCACGGTGATACTCATCTGTACCTGAAATCCCATCCCTTGGGGGAGCTGGGGCAGAGGGATTGCCATGATCTACACAGCAAAACACTTTCCTCAAAACCAAAAACAAAGCAGCAAGAAACAGGCTACAGGATCTCTGTGAGTTCGAGGCCAGCCTGGTCTACAAAGTGAGTTCCAGACCAGCCGGGGCTACACAGTGAGATTCTGTCTCAACAAATAGACAAGGCCGGTGATCTTTTATCTCTGATCTGCAGGTGCTCATCTGACAATAACTTTTTGTATATCATCTATTGTCTGGGAGGATCTATGTTGACGAGAGACTATAACAGGTTGAGCATCTATCATTTGAAAACCTGAAATGCTCCAGAATTTTTTTTTTCCTAAAATGAATTCTTACTCTGTAGCCCAGGCTATGCTGTCTTGCTTCCGCCTCCTGTGTAGCAGGGTTACAGATGTGAGCCACCACTTCTGGTAAAATCTTAAACCCTGAATGTCAATGTGATGTTCAAAATGGAGACGTCTGCTCCCGACAACATGCCAAGAATATAAAAAGGGGTGGAGTGCTTGGCTGCCATCTGCATGGCCGTAAGTTTGACCCCCAACAACACAAGTAATAACAGAAACAATAATAATAAATAAAATATAGGATAAAGTTCCCTTAAGGTCATGATGATTGGATGCATTTGAAACTCGGCTCCACTTCCTGTTGCTGTGACAAAAACAGCTTAGGAGAGAAAGGGTTTATTCTACCCCACAGTCGAGAGGAGCCCGTCATGGCGGGGTGTCGAGACAGCAGGACCTTTAGCCGCGGGTCACACTGAGTCAACAGTCAAAAGGCAAAGAGCAGGCCAGCCGCATAGCTTACTGGGTACTGACACTTGCCAGGCAACCCTGCAGACCTGAGTTCAATGCCCCAAGCCCACACTAAAGTGCCGAACGAGAGAACCAACACCACTGTGTTGTCCTCTCAGTTACACACGCACCGCACAGCACACATGCCCCCCACGTGCACACACGCGCGGACACACACACACACACACACACACTGCACACACACACACTGCAAACCCACACTGCACACACACACACACACACACACACACACACTGCACACACACACACATTTCTGCCATCTGAATTAAATGATGTAGTTAAGAGAGAAAGGGTTTATTCTACCGTACAGTCAAGATATAGTCCATCATGGTGGGGGAATCTAGACAGCAGGAGCTTGAAGCAGTTGGTCACATTGCATCAACAGTCCAAAAACAAAGAACGGGCCAGTGAGATGGTTCTTAAATATATCATGCATATACACACACCATGCACACACACACACACACACACACACACACCATGCACACACTTACCATGTCCACACACATATCTTGCAGACACACATCATGCACGCACATAGTATTTACATTTTTTTTCTAAAAAGAAGCAGAGAACAGTGAGTGGCAGCACCCACCCACCACTGAAGTGGGCCTTCCCACATTACTATAATGTTGATAATCCTCCAGGGGCATGTCCTGAGGTCCCTTTCCTAAGTCCTGTCATCACAGGAAACATAAACACAGACAGTCTGTGTTTAGATTTCCAAACTCTGAAAGAAAATCTGAAGTGTTAAAAAAAGCACTTCTGGTTCCAAGTGCTCTGGATAATGGGGATATTCGATGCGTGTTATAGATCTGCTAATTCTTGAAAGTGCGTGATTTACACTTCTAACTTGAAAAGCTAGTAATAGGTGGAACCCACAGCTAGTCTCTCTCTCTCTCTCTCTCTCTCTCTCTCTCTCTCTCTTCCATTGACCTATGCACTCCAAGAAGGCTAATTTTCCCAATGCATAGCTCTGCTTGCACATCTGCCCATAGCTGAAAGAGCCTGTGTTGATTGGAAAGTATTGCCTAGTTTTCTTGTCACTATGCCCTTTGTGCTGCTTAAGCTGTGGCTAGTCTCTTTCTTTTGTTTCTTTGGCCAACCATAAAGATTGATGGTCTATAAGAAGACCACCTAGTGGCTAAGCTAAGTGGGGAACCCAGAGAGCAGAGTTAGGACCCACCTAGACACAGGAAGTCAGTTCCGGTAAGAGTGAGTAACAGAGTTGGGCAGCCTCCTGCCCAGCAGTGCCTGAGTTTGTGATGGTTCGGTGGGTGGCACTCTTCTCTGCAGGGTCTCCCTTTCTCACCCAGGCCCAAGTGCACCTGAGAAAGAGCAGTATCAGAAGGAACTGGCAGCTTAGACTCAAGTCTGTCTTAGAGGGAACCTGGACAGTAGCACAGTGGCACTTGCTTAGTGGGTATGAAATTCTGGGTTTGATATTTAGTCCTGAAAGAAAAATAACTCAAATCAACCAACCAACCATCCATCCAACCAACCAACCAACCATCCAACCAACCAACCAACCAACCAACCAACCAACCAACCAACCAACCAACCCAACCAACCAACCAATCAATCATCCAACCAACCAACCAACCATCCAACCAACCAACCAACCAACCAACCAACCATCCAACCATCCATCCAACCAACCAACCAACCAACCAACCAACCAACCAACCAACCAATCAATCATCCAACCAACCAACCAACCAACCATCCAACCAACCAACCAACCATCCAACCAACCATCCAACCAACCAACCAATCAACCAACCAACCAACCAACCAACCAACCAACCAACCAACCAATCAACCAATCAACCAACCATCCAACCAACCAACCAATCAACCAACCAACAAAATCTCAGCCATTCTCCATGAGGCATTGTTTCTTCCTGAGGGATGGAGTAGAGAAGACAGTCATGAGCCTGTTCTCTCTAAGATACTGGATAGAGGTGCTCCCAACTCTCTATCCTTCCTCCCTTCTCCCTTCCCTCTTTCCTCCTCCTTCCTTTCTTCCTTCTTTCCTTCCTGGGCCCTACTTCTGCAGTGAATAGAATTATTTCCTAGGGTGGAGACCTAGCTAGTGACCTAGCTCAGTGGTCACTTGACTAGCTTGGTTTGATCTTCACCAAAGGAAAAGGAACTATTTGGCTTTAGAAACAGTGACCCTTCCATCCTATCTGCCTCCTGCCTGTTTCTTGGCCTCTGCCCTTTTATTTCTTCTGTAAATAGTCAATGTCTTTCTTCCTTTCCCCCTGTGTTGGGTAGTTTTATGTCAACTTGACAGAAGCTATAGTCATCTGAGAGGAGAGAACCTCAATTGAGAAAGTGCCTTCAGAACTCTGGACTGTAAACAGGCAAGCCTGTAGGACATTGTTTTAAATTAGTGATTGGTGGTGGGTGGGAAGTCCATTGTGGGTGGGGACATTCCTGGGCTGGTTGCCCTGGGTTCTATAAGAAAGCAAGCGGAGAGCCATGGCCAGCAAGCAGTCCTCTGCATCAGCTCCTGCCTCCAGGTTCCCACCCTGCTTAAGTTCCTGTCCTGACTTCTTTGGTGATGAACTATGATGTGGAAGCATAAGCTGAATAAACCCTTGCCTCCCCATGTTACTTTGGTCATGGGGTTTCATCACAGCCGTAGTAACCCTAAGACACACAACACCTAGTTTCTTCAGGCGTGCACATGAGGACACAATCGCATATACCCCAAGCATCAGACACACACTTTTCTTTAAAATTATAACTTTCTTTTTAAACTTTATGCACATCTCCTTTTAGGCTTATCCCTAGACATCTTGGTTTATGCTATGACAACGGCCATAAATGGAGTCCTTTCAATTTTTGGGATTTGAGGTTTTCATTACTGTGTCACACGGCGTCCATGTTTGATTGTCAATCTTAAAACCTTTCAGGGTATCATCCTGCTGTAGCACAGCAGCTGACATTGGCATGGTCTTCAGCCGGTGCAGAGCCAGCGGCCAGCATTTTGTACGGATGGAAGGCGTTCCCTCTCACAACCGCTCTGTGAAGATGCTATTGCTGTAGCCATCTATGGCTAAGGCATCTGGAGACTCCAGAAGTGCACAGAGGTTAAGTCAGTTATTCAAGGTCATAAATGGAAGAGCCGGGATTAGAACTCCTCGCATATCGGTAAGGACCCTAGACAATGATGTCATTCCTCTTAGCTTTCCTCTTAGCTTGCTCAGCTCCTCCACACTTCCAAAATGAATGCTTCCAATGAGTTGACTGTCTACGGTTTTGTTTTGTTTTGTTTTCCTCTTCTTTACAAACAACAATGACTAATACTTTCCAAGTCAGCTAGCCATCAGCTAGCAATTACGCGGCTAACGCAGAGCTTTGCGGTGTGTGTGTGTGTGTGTGTGTGTGTGTGTGTGTGTGTGTGTTGGGAGGGGAAGCTCAGAGGAGGGGCGGTCTGCAAGGGACTGGAATCCAGCAAGCCCTCGGGGTTGCTGGTGTACTGCCCAGGGAGCCAGGAATTCCATGCATCTCAGCCCTTTCCAAGTCAGGGCATCCTCAGCTGGGGCCTGCAAGCTCCAGGGAGGCCAGAGAAGGGCTGAGCCCTGCCAAGCCCAACAGAGTGTCAAGTAACAGGCCTGTTCTTTCCCCACCCTCCACCCCCAGACTTGGGCCTAATCAAAGGGCCCTTCAAGCCCCTCCCTGTCACTAACAGAGGCCACAGAGGCTAATGCCCCAGGGGCTGAGGCCAAGCAGTCCCACGGGCCCCTGCTTCAAACACGCTTGAGTTTGAAACCACAATATACTTGGCTCTCATTTTACACGCATTACTTTTTGCAAAAGAAGGAATTGGAAGAATGAAAGGGAGAGGTTTTGAGAAATGGCAGAATTCTTTTTTTTTTTTTTTCTTTTTTTCTTCAGCCTAGAGAATGAGGCTAATAAGTGGAAAAATACAACTACTTCTCTGTGAGGGCCTTTGGGAAGGTTACTGAGCCAGGGTAATTAAAAACAAATTAAAAGCTTATATCATTTATTCAGTCCCCTTGCATCTCTCAGTTTCTGGAAGAAACGAATGGATTTCGGGGACTAGAGTCTGGGAGGAAAAGGGCTCCTTAACGGGGTGCCTTGAGAAAGGAAGGGGCACGGCGTGTTTTCTCTCCCAGTTTGCTTAGCGGCATCCCTGCGCTTCCTGAGCCTACAGAACCGCTGTGGAGCCTGCACGGGTGGGCTCTTCTCCCAGTCTCGCCGCTCTCAGCTCTGCCTTAGACCCTTTGCAGCACAAGCCCAGCTGCGCAGTGAATTCCAACAAGTCGCTCCTGAGACACGACACCTCCCTTTGCAACTCCTGGTGGCTACCCTGTGTCAGATTGTCCATGCAAAACTGATGTGAGCGTGGAGTTAAGAGTTCATTCTTGACCCAAACCTGAGTTACCGTGTTGTAGAGACAGGGATTCCGTTGCTCTAAATAGCATGCTGTGCCGCGGAAGGAGTCACATGAGATTTTATTAGTTGCGGACGTAAGACCATCCCGAATCAATGCGTCTACCGAGTACACTGGCGCATCTCCGCAATAGGTTTCCGATGCTATCGGAAGGCTTTCTTAGCGTTTGGTTTGATGAGGCTAGAGATCTGCTGATAATAGGGACCAAAGGTTATCCTTGGGAGGTCAAGGGGACTGTAGGCAGGTCAAAGACAGAGGTGAGCAGACAGTAACTACTAATGTGACTCACAGTAGTCCAAGCTAATGTGATCAGGATCTGCACCAAGTCGAACTCCACAGCTACAAAGTTCTCAGCATTCAGTCTTGTAAATATTGAACACCGACATGCGCCCCTTCCTTTATTTTACCCTGGGGACTTTCCCTGACAAAGCTCCCATCTCTTCTCAACTGGCTCAACCCCAGGGCCACCACAAGAGGGGGTGCGAAAGTCTCCCTGCAGCTCCTGGTTTCTCTCAAGAACACCCGTGAAAACCGGAAGAGCACAAGTGACGGGTCAGTGCCCCAGGGTCTGCCACCGGTGGCTGCCGACGACGGGAGGCCAGTGTGGAAGCCACACCTCTCCATGGGCATTTTCACAGGCAGAGTGACAAGAGCCTCCGAGCTCTGCATCAATTCCCCGAAGACCGTCCTGTGCTCCAGAGCCGGCCTTCCTCTTTCCCCACGTTGCTAGAAGCACCTTAGCCCTCAGTGTATCTCCATGGGACTGTTAGCTTTCGTGCTCATGGAAAAACCATCCTTTCTCTCATCTTGCGGTCAGGAGCTACGACTTTTCATTACGAATCCCAGGAGCTGGCAAAGTCCCTGCTCTTCAGTGGCGATGGGGTTTTCCAAAAATGGGAATCAGCGACCTTTCCGGCTCCACGGTCTCTCCTCACTTTCCACTCCCCACCGTGAGGCAGTATTGCTTTTTATTTTTTCCTGCGCTGAGAACCACAGCGGGGGAGGGCAGAATCCACGAGGGCCTCTCTAGTGAGATCATTGCCAAACGTTTGACCCCTGCAGCTAACTTACAAAAAAAAAAAAGAAGAAGAGAAAAGAAAAGAAAATCCTGGCTTCGGTCTGCGGCTCTCCCTGAAGTCTGTCACTAGGCTGTAAGGAAACATAAACTGGCCTGCTACATTTCAGTGTGGGGATGTGTGCAAGTATGTGGTGTGTTTGTGTGTGTGCATGTGTGTTAAGTATTCTGTGTGTGAGAGTATACAGAAGAGTGTGTTTGGGCATGCTTGTGTGAAGGTATGTGTGTGTGTGCCTATGTGTGTTTGGGTAAGTGTGTGTGTGTGAATGTGTGTAAGTGTGTTTTCATTTATGAGTTTATGAATGTGAGAGAATATGTGTGTGTGTGTACTCGTGAGTGTGTGAGTGTGCATGTGCATTATGTTGGGTGAGTGTATTGGCATGTAAGTGTATTTGTGTTAGTGAATTGTAGAGTGAGTGCTTTTGTGAGAGAGAGAGAGAGTGTGAGTGTGTGAGTATTTGTCTGAGAGCGTGTGCCTTTATGTTTGTATGTATACAGTTTATTTGTGTGTGCCATACGTGTAGTTTATGTATCTGTGTGTGTGTGTGTTGAATGGAACTTAATAACAGGTGGACTGTTCTTCAGGGTGGCCTTGCTCAGTTGTTTCTTTGGAATTCTCTCATCTCCTAGATTCTTTGGGATTTTTACTCTAGAGCAGTGATTGTCAACCTTCCTAATGCAACAACCCTTTAATACAGTTCCTCATGCTGTGGTGACCCCCGACTGTGGGGCAGAGGATGTAAGAGGAAGCCTGGTAAGGTAGAGCGAAGGCTTGAAGCCCCAGGCACTCTGAAGGGACCTGAGGAGCTTCTCCTGCTCCTGACTCCAGGCCCCTGTCATGTAGCCACAGTCCCCCCCTAGAGAGAACTGTGGCCATCAGTCATGTAGGGCAGCACCCACAAGTCCCTCCTCATGTAGATGAGGCATCTCAGGCCAAGCCAATAGGAAGCACCTGCTGTCAGACCCACCCCACCCCAAAACTGTCTAGAAGATCCTATCCAGAGGAATACAGGTGTGAGAATGACTCCGTCCTCTTGAGAGCATCTGGCACAGAGCTGTAATACTGTCTGGGAGCAGAATGCTCTCCTGAAGCTTTCACCAGCAGAAGCTCCCCTGCACGTCACTCACCGGCCAGCTCGGCTCGGTGCAACCAGTGCAGAGAGCTACACGGATGGCCTCCAGTACACAGACCACCAACACCCATAGAATTATTTTGTTGTACTTCATAACTATAATTTTGCTACTGTTATGAGTTGTATCTATAGATGAATCTATAGAACTCATGTAGAATGTAAATATCTGATATGAAGGATAGCTGATATGAAACCCCCCCCCCAGGGGCTGTGACCCACAAGTTGAGAACCATCGCTCTAGGCAGTTTCCTAGCTCTGTTTCCTCACATCTGGGGAGATATGGGCCACCAGAACTGAGACAGGAATGGAGGACAGAGATGAGATCCCAGGCCTCAAGGTGCAGAGTTCCCCAGAGACCCCCAACTGTGGGAGGCACGAAGATCCTTGTGCTCCTAGATAAGCTCTAGAGAATGTTAAACTTGCAGGCTGTTTCTTCAAAATAAAAGGATATATAGCCAGCCGGGCGTGGTGGCGCACGCCTGTAATCCCAGCACTTGGGAGGCAGAGGCAGGCGGATTTCTGAGTTCGAGGCCAGCCTGGTCTACAGAGTGAGTTCCAGGGCTATAACAGAGAAACCCTGTCTCGAAAAACAAACAAACAAACAAACAAACAAACAAACAAAGGATATATAGCCTGCTATCCACTCAGAAGGCTGGGAGCAGATGTGTTTAATAGCCTGATGACTTATTTCACTATCTCTGTGGCCAAGATGACACTGGATCTTCCCCAAAACCCTTTTTGTGAGCTTGTCAATCTAAGGAACCTGTCTTTATGAAGGTGTCACATGCACTCAATCTATAGAACCCATTTTTACGGACGATGTCACATGTACTCTACAAAGAATTTCAATGTAGTCCTGACTGTAGTGCACAGGACTGAGATAATGATAACCAGGATAGTTTTCACCAAATTCTCCGGTGCTAAAACATGCCTAAAATAAACCACTCAAGGTCAGACTCCTGAAGTTTGAACCTACACTAGCTATTCAGTCATGTTGAACTGAACTGCCTTTTTGCCTCGTGTGAATTGTTACTCTGCTGGTCGTGGCAGTTACAGAGACTCTGTACCCAACCGTGTGTACTCTGTCCTGAAGTCCATAAAGCCAGCCTCTCTGGGCTACCATCTTAGAAAGTACACTTCTGGGATTCTAGGATTGACGTCATGGGTAATAGGGCACATGCCTGGCCTCAGTGGCTTTTCTCAGCCATGCAGGGAGATTCCATAACCGCTTTCTCGTATCTTGTCTCTACACCTAGAACCTAATGGCTAAAGCTGCCAAGTTCTGTTGCTTGATGGGTCTTAAGCTTTGTCCCTTAGTCCAAGCACATTTGCATCAGCTTTCTGCAGTTGATGGTTCCCTTCCGGCTAGACTTCCCTTTAATTCCTTTTCAGAAGTTAGAAGCTGAACTGGGCGGGGCCTCACGCTCAGGTCACCACTCCCTTTATTCCGTTTAACGTCAGCTTTTACTTTAAACTTTTTATCTCCTTGAGCACTGGACTTAGCTCTGCTACACTTCCTGGTGTTCCTTTTCTCCTTAAACTGTATATTTTGTATTTCTCTTTGCCCAGTTTTCTCCTTTCCATTCTAGCTCTGCGTGCGTGAGAGTGATTACTAACAACCGCAGGACTCAGTTGATACTAGGCTGTCTTGGAATCTCCTCTGCCAATGTCATTGATCCAAAAACTCATCAATTTAGCCTCAGGCAGATTTTTAGAATCAGGGCAAAAAACAGCCACATTTCTTTGCCAAAATATCACTGCAAGCAAGTCTCTATACCAGCTGTTAATACACTTCCCTCTGAAGACTTTTTTTTTTTTTTTTTTTTTTTTTTTTTTTTGGTTTTTTGAGACAAGGTTTCTCTGTGTAATCCATGCTGTCCTGGAACTCACTCTGTAAACCAGGCTGGCCTTGAACTCAGAAATCCACTTGCCTCTGCCTCCCAAATGCTGGGATTACAGGCATGTGCCACCACGCCCGGCTCCTCTGAAGACTCTTAAGCTGGACCCACACTGCTCTCAGCACTACTGTTCCCCAAACTTCTACCAGCTATGATGGCTTCTCTTGGTTGTCAACTTGACCACATCTGGAATGAACTACAATGCAGAAATGGAGGGCACACCTGTAAGAGACTATTTTTGCTTGCTTCAAAGTAGGCAAATCTACGTATATTCCAGAACTCTGAGGTAGGAAGACACATGCCTTTTGATCCAGATCTTGAGACAGGAAGGCACACATCTTTGATTTGGATCTTGAGGTGAAAGACACACCTTTAGTTTGGGCCACACCTTCTGCTGGAAACTTATATAAGGACATGAAGAAGGGAGCTTTTGCCCCTTGCCTGATGGTCCTCATCCTGCTGTATCTATTCCTTCAGTGGCATTGAAGCCTATGTTTTGGGATTCCAGCATAGATGAAAGTCCAGCTCTTATTGTATAAGCAAGTCCAGTCCATCTTCCATCATCTATAAACATGCATTTCATTAGTCCTGTTTTCCTAAAGAGCACTACTGCTAAGAAACAGATCATATACAATGGACTATATTTGATAGGCTTGCATGATAAAAGGGTTAATGATCCCATAACAGGTCACTGGGCAAGGAACCACCAGACAGGTGTCAAGCTTTGGTGGTTACTGGATCCCGCTCTAGAGATGGGAAAGGGAAGTCCTTGGGGGTCTCCTGGGGAGCTGGCAGGGCAGAGCTTGTGGATCCTTGGGCTTCATGGATGGCAACAGGTCCTTAGTCTTGGACACCACAGATGCCACTGGATGTCTTGGAAAAGCTGAGAACCGGGTGGGGGCCCTGGGGGCTGGGATCTGGCAGGGGGAGGGAGCAGAAGGGAAAGGGACAGTTCCAGCTGGGTCCTGCAGGAACAAGAGTGTCCTTGGCTTGGTCGTCAGAAGGCTTGGGTTAGTGGCTGCCTTGGCTGGGAATGCTGGGAGGCCTTCTAGAGGGAAGACTAGACATGCAACTCTTTAGGGGAAGCCCTGCCCCATTGTTCCAGAAGAGAAGAGGCAGTCCATGGTTTTAACCTTTATTAAAGAGTAGAGAAAGGAAGAAGGTAGAGAAGTAGAGGCTGGCCATGGCCATGTGGAGAGAAGGGGGAAGGGAATGGGGAAAGGAGAGGGAAAGAGTAAGAGAACAGAGAAAGAGAACAAGAGAGTAAGAGAGTAAGAGAGAGGGGAGGAGGAAAACAGCCCCTCTTATAGTGGGCTGGGCCTACCTGGTGTTGCCAGGTAACTGGTGGAGGGGGGTAGAGTCCAGACAGAATACCAGGAGCTTGGGGTGTTGCCCTATATGACTGATGGCCATGGGATTATGGACCTGGGGCCTCATGTCAGGGGCCTAGTGTCTGGGAGCATGGCCAATTGGTCCATCCCTTATAAAATATCTACTTTTGGGTCTCCGGAAGTTAAGCCTCGCTTAACTAGAACACGGTCCCACATCATCCTAAGAACCTGGAGTCTCCAAACAAGAGGATACAGTTATGTAGCCTCATTCCAAAATTGTCTTCGACAGCTATCCATTCACTTTACACAGCCTGTATGGACATAATTAATAGAAAACAAGAGGCCATGGAGCAGCCACTTCTGCCACAGTCTAATGGATGATCTAGAGAAGCAGTTACTCAATGCTTCTGTGCCTTAGTCCCCCCATTCATTTAAACACATGGACCACTGCATTAATAAAACAAAAAGAAAATGCACCAAAGGCTATAATCGTGCCTGACATGCCAAAACGCTTAATGACCAGCAATGTCTCCTGTCAACTCTGAAGTGCTTCCAACTTGTCTCTCAAAGAGTTCTTGTCTGTAATAATTCAGCCAAAGTGCATAGGTGAAACTGTGGTCTACCCAGCTATGGCGTAAGCCACCACACACTAGGGACAGGATTGCCTAGATGCGAAGGCAGGCCCTGGCTTATAAGTTGGGAAAGACTGATTTTCTTCAGTATTTCAAGAGGTAACCTATGAAAACTAAACCATGAGATACTGATACATCAAATAAAACTATCATTTTTTTCCTCTTCTACTAAGAACCAGTTAAGTACCTTGGATCTTTGCATTCTGGGAAGCAAGTAGTATCTTTAGACCAGTGGGTCTTACGAAATGACTACATCCCTGGGGTTTGCCAATGGGATTCAAAGACACTTTTCCTATATTAATAAATTCAAAGTATGAATAAATGTTTCAGAGCCCATAAATCTACGCTAGCTGGCACAGAACTGTCTTTAAATGGTGCTTTTCATTTCTTTGATATGATTGCTCATGTTGTGCAAAAATTGATCTGCTAAGCTATAAGCATATCACATTATGATGGCTGTTACATCTTCAGAACCTTTTTATGGCATCTAATGTCTGAGATAAGCACATTGCTTCTGGTGATTTTCTGCACTACTTGTTATATATGCTCACATGACTTAGCTTTATAATATAAAAAGGTATTTTCAATTCTAATAACAGCGCAGTTGTCTGGAGGTTCTGAGCTGAGTGAACAGCTGCACAGCTCGTGAAATGGATTTTTGTCCTAGAGCTGAAGTGATACAGTTTACAAATCATTTGTCTGGGAAGCTTTGAAACTAAGCACTTCTGGGTGTTTTATAACTTAGACAATTGCAGTTTCTCGTGAGACTTTGTAAGCATTCTGCCGTGCGCAATTTCAAGTACATTCCCACACAGATTAACAACTGGATGCATCCTGAGAATGTGTTGTTAGGGAAGTCTGACATCGTGTGAACATGCTTACACAAAACTGAACCACTAAGTGACTCAACCACATGGAATTCACCATCATATATGTAGCCTGTCACTGGCTGGAAGATTATTAGTTGGTACATGAATGGACATATAATGTAGATTCACCTTTGACATCATTGGATTTCACTGGCAGATTATTGTCCTTGGGTCTTTTCCTTTTCTGTTTGTTTTTGTTTTGATTGATCAGCAAAGATGCCAATGGTCAAATGGCTGGGCATGGAGCAGGATGCTTAGAATTGCACGGGAGAGGACACAGAGAGGAACTAGGGGCAGAATCACCATGACTTGGAGAAGAAGGGTGGGGCACAGGAGCAGTGGCAGGAGGGAGATAAAGCCAACCAGCCATGTGAGATTATCCCCGATTGGGCTTGGGGTACCTGGGGAAGATTAAAAGGAGTGCCCAGACTTTGAGGTAGCCAAGACATTTAAAAATAAGCTAGTGCTTGTGTGTATGTGTGTGTGTGTGTGTGTGTGTGTGTGTGTGTGTATGTGTGAGTGATTCATCCAAAGATAGTTCCTAGATGGTGCGTGGGTGGGAGCCAAAGCTGTGTAGCAATAAACTCACCAATTCATTTTTGGTTTTTTTGGTTTTTTGTTTTTGTTTTTGTTTTTTTGAGACTATGTTGCCTTTTCTGTCCTGGGACTCACTCTGTAGACCAGGCTAGCCTCTAACTCAGAGATCCACCTGCCTCTGCCTCTGCCTCTGCCTCTCTGCCTCTGCACCTCTGCCTCTGCCTCCCGAGTGCTGAGATTAAAGGTGTGAGCCACTATTGCCCAGCTGGGTCTTATCCTTTTCAAAGAAGGTCCTTTCCTTTGGAGGTCTGCATCCAATTCAGTAGCTTACTTACTTTGCCATTTTATCTTGTTGCCTTCTATTTAAGTGCAACTTATTGTGTAACTGTTACCAAGTTGCCAATTACCAAGGGTGATTCTGAAGATGATGGTATCAACTACTTAACTGAATTAGAACAAAAAGAAACTCCTGAAACTCCTCCCAGTTCATGCACATGTTATTGTATTCAGTTCACAAAAATTCTATGAAATAGAAATTATGATTCCATGGAGAAACTAGGACTCTGTGAAAGTTTAAGCAACACAGCCAAGGCCAGACAGCTGATAAGCTTCAGAACTGAGATCCAGATGTGCATGACCATGCTTAGAGCACACAGGAAGCAGAGGCAGAACCGCTGAAGTTCCAAATGAGTCTGGGAACACAGCAAGATTCTGTTTCAAGGGGTGGGGGTGGGGGACTCAGGTGTGAGATGACTTCAAATCAAGACTACCACAACTCTTCATTCCTAGAAATAAATGAGATCAGAGGTTAGTTCTTTAAAATGTTGTAGAGCAGTATATGACAAAATAGTCAATAAATAGAGATTATTTTGACTGCTGTTATGTCTCTATGTTTAAAATGGATACATATACATGTGTTCTTCAAAGAATTAGGTAAAAAGACCAATTCCCACTAGATGCAGCTGGACACAAAGCATCAGAATTTTACTTCCAGCAGCTTGCTGACTACCTACCAGTAAGGATCTTACCCTGTGCTTGTGCTCTGTTCTTGAGTCTCTCTACTTTCTGATCAGCTGCTGGATAAGGGTTGTGACAGCAACTGTTCCTGTGCACCCACCGAATTTCTCTCTTTTCTTGGGCATAGGGCTTTGTTCTATATTGCAGCCTCCCTTGCAGCTATGTCCTCTGGAAAGTACTGGCTAAGTTGCTGAGTTCCAGGCAAAAGGTAATGGTGAGTTATGTGCCATGCCTGTGTCTGATCTGCAGAGATCTCTTCTTGTCAGCTTGAAGCAGATCAGGGATTTCTATCATAGATGTCATGGGAGAAACAGATTCTGATTGCCACTCACTGCAGGCCCCTTGGGAGAGCAGTGAGAGCAGCCTTCTGATCTGTAGACTAATTGTGCTGACTTCACAAGGGGACAGACATAAAGTTGGAACCATAGAGGGGGAATGCCTCCCCAAAGTGCCAATCAGCTTTGTGTTACTATAGCAACCGTCTGGGATGGTTACTGACAAAGAGAAAAGGTGCATTTGGCTCATTGGTTTTGAGGTTCTGCTCCATAATTGGCTGATTTGGGGCCTGTGGTGAGGCAGTACATTGTAGTAGGAACATACAGCAGGGCAAGAACTCCTACCTGGTGGTAAGGTAGACAAGGGAAAAGATTGGGCAAACTCCCAATGACCTGAAAACTCCCACTAGGTCCTACTTCCTAAAGTCTTTACCACTTCCCAATCATCTCACAAGCTGAAGATCAAGCCTTTAACTTACAGACCTCTGGGGTTTGAGTGGCTTCCACGGTGACTTTCTATTCCAGGAAATATTAAAAAGCGACCCACCAACTTGCTGCGCTACTACCGGCACCAGCAGGCCCCATGTCTCCAGCAGGATGATCTCAATTCGGAGGTCTTGCTGGGCCTGAGCTCCCAAGTTCCCTTGGTGGTTGGGTCCTGCCAGCCCCATGCAACGACAGTCCACCTTGTGGTCAGCTGCCACAACACCCAGTAACCGGGTAGAAGCAAAACCCGGTCTTGATGACCAGCAGGCTCTTTCATAAAGCTCCCGCCCCAGCAAGTGTCAGTGGAGAGGCTGGCTGTGCTGGGGGTGGGGGGGACATGTGGGGTAGAGTTCTGGCTTGAGGAATATGAGAGACGTCACGCTGCAGGCTTAGAAAAAGCCTGGCACAAATTCTGTGTCTGAGTGCCGTTTTTCCACGCAAAATGATCAAAAGCTGTTCCTGCCGCACCGTCACCATGGCAAAGTCTACCTTTTAGGCGTACCTGCTTGTTGCACTGCTTAGATACACTGTCACTCTCGAAGGCCCGCCCTGCTGTCTGGTGAAGACCCACATCCTGCCCTACTTCAAGCCGTACCAGAGCACAGTGCTCGGGTATCCCTCAACTGCTGAGGTCCTCGGATATGCCTCAAATATCCTCTGTGTCTACTTCCTTTCCCACAACCACCAAAATTTGACCCAAATGGTCACAAGTATCTATAAGGCATCCTGGCTATTTCTAAGCATGCTTCAATCACATGTGTACACACAGGTGCACCATATACCTTAAAACGGAATCTAAGTGTGTACAGGCTTGCAGACATGTGCATTGTATGTGCGTAAGTCCTATTATGTATGTGAATGAACGAGCACCTGTATACTCTCCAGTTTTCTGAGAATTCTAACTGTTTGGTTGAGATGAGCTGTTCCTTCCTCAGAAAGATACACCCAGCTTTCCAGTTCCAGAAACAGAAGATCACACACAGCTTATTTTGCCACCAGAGAGACAAAGCTCAGACACCCAGCAAATATTGGAAGCGCTTGAATGATAGGAGATGTATTCTGCCATTCACCTTTGGGAAAGGCTTTTCTTTGCTAGCAAGAGCGTTGAGTGCTTTCCTCCATCCCTTTCAAACTACAGTAAGGCTCCACGGTCCACGCCAAAGCAGGAGTGGTTCACAGCTGAGTCACTGGATGTTTGTCGATGGACGGTATTATTTGTGCGCTCTGTTATCTCTGCTGGAGTCCTCTCAGCTGCACCTCCCCACTGGTGACTCCTAAATCGTTAGAATTCCTCACAGCCATGAGAGTGACCCTTGGGGCTCAGACAGGGGAAGAAAGATTTCTTTTAGATGTTGTTAGTCAAAAAAAAAAAAAAAAAAAAAGTGATGATGCCGTTCATAAAGCAGCCAGCAATGCATGCATGGGTGGCACACTCCTCTCTCTGTGCCCAGAATGCTTCTTAGTATGAATACAGCCCTTCCTCTAGTGTTCATGACAGTCTTTCATTTACATTTTGCAGGTGTTCTGAGAGGTGGGCTCTAACTTTTATCACAGTCTTCCAGGATGGTAGAACACAGAAAGATTCAGTAAACCAAAGTCACAAGGAACCAGGATTTGACGTCCCAGCGTGGCTCTCATGTCCCAGCTTTTTCCTCACTGTGCCTCACTGGCATTACCAAGGGCAGGAGGAGGAGCCACAGAGAAGGGGAGGGAGGATCTTTAGGGCCAGCTCTTGCTAGCTCTTGTTTCTTCCTGGGTCTCCAGCAGAGGGCACCCATGACTTAAACTATGTGGGTTCCCACTTGAAAAAAAAAACATTTCTTGGAGGACTTGCAAAAGGGGCATTTAACCAAGCGCCTAACAAACCAGGCTTACCTCCAGACACGACAGTGGGAGAGCCTGCTCACCACTGACTTGCAAACCCTTGACAATATGGAATGCAGTCTGTGTTTTGTAAAGTTTGGGGGGTTCAGCCTGTGTGCTGGGGAGTTTTCTGTCTAGGGGTATTTGTCACATCCTTTGCAGGAAATTACTTCACAGGGACAATGCGGGGAGGCCACACTGGAGGTCAGAAGCAGAACTGTCCCTTGCTGAGTCTCTGTGAGAGCATCTTCGCATTCCTTGATCCTTTCAGTGCACGTGGTTAACAAGGAGTGTGATTTATTTTTACTTTATGTTCATTGGTGTTTTTTTTTTTTTTTTTTTTTTTTTCCTGCGTGTATGTCTGTGTAAGGGTGCCAGATCTCCTAGTTACAGTTGTGAGCTACCACATGGGTGCCAGGAATTGAACCAGAGTCCTCTGGAAGAACAGCCAGTGCTCTTAACCAGTGAGCCATCTCTCCAGCTCTCTTTTCGTTTTTTCAAGACAACCCTGTCCTAGAACCCTGTCCTAAGCTGAATTCTGAAATCAGGGTGCTTCTGCCTCCCAAGTACTAGGATTAAAGGCTTGTGCCACTCTGAAGCTTTTAGGGCAAGTGGGGCAGTTTTTTTTTCCAACCTTCTACACATGGCCCTGCTACTCTGAGGAGATCTGATGATTTGGGAGATCTTCAGCAGTCTCTCTGGGTTTTTTTATTTTTTTATTTTTTTTTATTTTATTTTATTTTTTTTGGTTGTCGTCGTCGTTTTGTTTTGTTAAGATTTATTTATTTATTCTGTAAGTACACTGTAGCTGTCTTCAGACACTTCAGAAATGTGTGTCAGATTTCATTATGGGTGGTTGTAAGCCATATGGGTGGGTGCTGGGATTTGAACTCAGGACCTTCGGAAGAGCAGTCAGTGTTCTTAACCTCCAAGCCATCTCTCCAGCCCTGCAGTCTCTCTGTTATAGTTTACTTGTATCCTATGAAGCCCATATATGAAAGTCATGAGGTGATGTTGTAAGGTGCTGAGGTCCTGAATGGGTGGGGCCAGTGCCACACCTCTTCCTGCTGGAAGAACCACAACTAGGTTGCTCCCCATGACCAGAGGTGGGCATCTTACAGATACCAGATCTGTTAGTGCCTCTGTCTTGAACTTCCAAACTCCCAAACTCATGTTTCTGTTGTTTGTAAAGAGTCTAAGTTTGTGACATTTTATTGCAGCAGTCAAAATAGATAAAGACACCCTCAAAGCGATCCCTTTTCTGCGTGTCCTGTGACATACAAAAGTAGACTCAATGTTGTGTTCATGTCAGAGGGAACCGTCCCGGTAGCAGCATCCAGTCTGGGGCTAGTTCCAGAACCTAGTTCTTCCCTCTTGTGGGCTCATCAGCGGCCCCAGGGCAGCCTGCTGACTGGCTCTGGACCACAGCTTCCTCGCTGGGCAGCGAAATGAAAACAGTGAGCTTCACCCGCAGTGTGATCCACAAATAAGGTAAGGATCTGAGGCTCAGCGGGGGGGCGCACAGCAAGCGCTCTGTATGCCTCAGCGGCTCTATTTGTGCAGGTCGGGGCTCCATGGAAAGGAACTTCCTCATCTCATTGCCCGAGGGCTTCACTGATGTCCCAGCAATTTCTCCTACTCTGGGTGACTTGGCCAAACTTCAGTCTTCCCCAGGGAACATGGACACTTCTCCCTCTATCTTTCCCAAATGCAAACTCCGCCCCGCCCCGCCCTCTGCCCCCCCCCGCTCCCCCGCCCTCCCCCCTCCGCCCCCCACTTCTGGGTGGTGTAGGAATTCTGTTCCCTGGAGTCAGGTGCCTAGGCTCTTGTCCCTCAGAACCCGCGAGCTTGGAGGTCAGCTGAAGTTCAAGAGGGCCCCTGTTCTAGTCGCTGTTTATAGATCTGCCAAAGGCCCATGTGGGGCCTCCAGAGCCGAGGCCAAGAGGGCAGGCACACAATGCAGCCCTTCTTCGGAGGCCTTGCTTACCTTCCGGGAGCAGGCAGGGTGTGGCAAGAACTTCTGGGTGGCGAGAATTGCAGGGTGTGGTGAGAATGCTGGGTGTGGCTGCCCAGGCCAGGCCTTGGAGAAAGCGGCCAAGCAACAAAGCAGGGGACCCAGTGGCCCAGGTCTGACTGACTGTGGGGAAGTGGCTGGTGGTGTCTGTTGAGGCCTCCCCCACCCCTGCCCCCCGTGGTAGGGTAACGACGGCCCTGACTCCCTCACTTGACAAACACAGTAATAGGATAGCACACCAAGAATTTACTCATTTCAACACGACCCTCCAGAGCTTTCCTGTCATGCTAAAAAGTAAGCCCCAGAGGGCTTCGTGGGAGTCTTGGTACCCACCTCCACTATCTTTGTGACCTCGGCGAAGTGGCTGGAGATTCTAACTTAATTCACATGTACCGCAGTATTTCTTCCATCCAAGCTTAGCGCTGAGCCTGGATCCATCAGCCATCCACGAGAATGCTATTTTGGAGACTTGTGGAAGACCTGGTAGGGTGCTGGGAAGAGATGAGTGCGAACTGGGAGCCAGGAAGCCACCTTCTACCCTCTAACTCACTGGGGGAGACACTCACCTGGAATCAGCCCCACGGAAGAGAGGGGAATCCATCCCACGGTTTTACTGTGAGGATTTAAAGGGCCACTGGCTTAGAACAAATATGGTACAGGTAAGCTTCTGTAGAGACCCTTCACCCTCCCCCCAACCCCCCTCCCCGATGGCTCAGGTGTGTTCAAACACAAGCCTGTGAACCACGTGTACCCAGGATAGGTGTGAATGTGGCCCAACATAAAATCATAACGTCACTTCAAACATTATAAGATCATTTACAATAAAAAACAAAAACAAATCAACTCTAGCTTGGTTTTGGAGGCAGCTCAACACCTCTTCTGCTAACACTTTCTGGGGTTAGAGCAACACTGCGAGAATGTGTGAGGTTCCCATGTCAACTTCTCAGGGCTCCATATTCACCTACACCCACAGTCACCCCACACCTACAGCTGCTGTCACCCAAAGGTTTTTAAGCCCTGTGTAAAAGTTGATCACACTAATCCGTCTTCCTGGGCCTGACTGTCTGTCCTGGGCCGTGCTGTAGGGGGCGCTCCAAGTTGCTACTTTGGACTCCGGCCAAACTAGACCGATTCGGTCGCCTGAGAAAACAGATGGTCTAAGACTGTAACAGCAACAAGGCTGGGAGTGGATCCCAGCTTTGGGGCCTTTAGTTTTGGGGTTTCTCTATCTGGAAAAGATATAAAGTACAGAAAAGAACAGTCCTTGGTGCATCCTGAAAGCGAGGACTTGCAGGGAACTCCGGTGTGGGATGGATGTTCCCAGAACAGTAAGAGTGTGGAGAGTGACCCAGGGGCCTGGTGACGGGGTTGAAGGTGGACTGACCTGGCTTTTGAGTCTTGATGTAGGTGTGGGAGAAGCAGGTGGACTTGAGGGACCTTCCAGACTTTGGCAAGATCGTGCAATGGGATGAAGGAAACATAATGGATGCCCGGCTGGTTCCCAGAACAGTCTCAGGAGCTCTGTGAGGGCCTCGGACTCTTTTGTGGTTAGAGACTTTGGGGACGAGATGGCTTGGGCTTGAGAATAGGAGTATGACCTACAGCTTGCTCCACCCACCCCCACCCCAGACCCCACCCCGACCCCACCCCTGACCCTATGACCCCAGACCCCCGACCCCACCCCCGACCCCACCCCTGACCCTTTGCTTCTTTGATATTAGAGATTAGAGAGAGAACCTGAGGGCAAAGTCCAGGCTCCAGCACGAAAAGACGCTTTAGGAATCCACAGCCAGAAAACATCCACTCTTTCACTTAGATTCAGTTTGATGCACTCGTAGAGCTCTTCCTAAGTGTGCTCTGTGTGGCAAGAGCAGGGTTGGAATACAGCAAGGCAGAGACAGACAGACCCTGCCACATGTCAGATTTCTAACCTACAGGGAGAGACAGGCGAAAACACAAGCATGCTGCTATTTAATTTCCAACAGTCCTGTGCGCCACGGGGCAGCTGTGACATTGCCTCCGGGGACAGAGCTGCTTTATGGCTCACACCCTATCCGTAGATCTGCTGGCCCCAGAAGGAAGGTGGTAGCCAGCGAGCCACTGGGTCCTCAGCCCCTCCCTGTACCGCTTCCTCTCTGTTCAGAGGTGATTTTGAAAGCTGGTTTTTTTTTTTTTTTCCTTCTCTCAATTGAACCTGGTTTTTCCAGTTTCTCTTGGCAGAAACTCCAGTCTGCTGAAGGCTCCTGCATCCTACACAGAAATAGAAATCTCCTCTTTCACTTTCGTGTATTTCTTTCTTGTTTGGTTGATGTGTGTGGGTGCGTTATTGTCGTTGTGTGTGTTGTTGTTGTTGCGTGTGTGTTACTGTTGCTGCTGCTATAGGTGTGTAGTATTATTATTGTTGTGTGTGTTGTTGTTGTTTTTGCTGTTGCTGACACAAATTGCACACAAGATTTAGAAAGTATTAGGGGCCATGAGAGTCCTCTTTGCCCTCGTTTCTTTGAGTTCTCCGTGGTGACTCCCCCCCCCCGCCCCCCCCCGCCGGGCTGTGACATCTGTGGCCACCCCGTTCCTCTTTATTTGGTATTTGGTAGCCCAGGAGAAAGGAGGCAGCTTAACCTGGTAGGTGAACTTGGCAATAAACTGAGGGCAAGCTCGGGTTAATCTTTCACGTTCTTGCTATCTGCAAGAAGCAGGACCGCTTCTCTGGGCATGCGCCCCTCCCCCACCCGGGCAGCAGTTAGCGCGCGGGACTTCGTCAGCTTTCTCCACCGGCAACCACTTCAGCTGGAGAAAATGTTATGCAACCCTGGATATACAAATATATAAAATAAGTATACAGTTTAAACGCTGACAGGAAATAAATCATAAAGAGATGTATTTTAAAGCAATTATCTGGTCCATGTGTAATTTTACCCCTTGTAAAAGATAACTGTAATCCTTCAAATCGGAAAGATGCATGTACTTATTTATTTTTACACAAATAATTAACCCTTTGCTGAATATGTGGTACTGCAGAGCATAAACTATCTTTGACATTTTTTTTGAATCGGTTGATATTTTGATTTATAGCCATTAATGCTAAGAATTCCCACCCCCTTTGCATGCTTAACTAGTA
The DNA here is from genome assembly GCA_964023405.1 of Apodemus agrarius. Classification (NCBI taxonomy): domain Eukaryota; kingdom Metazoa; phylum Chordata; class Mammalia; order Rodentia; family Muridae; genus Apodemus; species Apodemus agrarius. The sequence continues at coordinate 42,876,815 of OZ030016.1, forward strand.
TAACAATGGAATAAGCATGTTTAGGATCGTTTTAGAAACTGTTGGAAAATCTTTCCTAACCCCAAGTCAAAATTCACGTGGTGATTTTTAAATAGAACCCAAGCCAGCGACTCAAAAGGCAATTTTAAAAAGCAACCGCTCTGAGCCAGTGAGACGGCTCGGGGTCTGACTGCCCGAGCCAAGTCCTCTGGATTCGAGTGGTAGAAGGAGAAGATTGGAGCCTACAAGTTGTTCTCTGACGTAGAATGTGCTAGTGTGCTCACCACCACCCATGTATACACGGCCACACATCCCATACCAAGGTGAGGTTCTGTCAGTTAGCGCCTGTAGACAGGGACTCGCTCTACAGCCCCCTGACGGACCTGAAACTCACGATGTCGGTATCCTAGTGTCTCTATTGCTATGAAGAGATGCCAAGACCATGGTAACTGTCACAAAGGAAAACATGCGATTGGGGTTGGCCTACAGCTCAGAGCTTTATTTTGATTTATAGCCATGAATGCTAAGGATTCCCCACTTTGCATGCATATATGGTATAAAAATGGAATAAGCATGTTTGGGGTCATCTTAGAAACGATCAGTTATTGTCATGGTGGGAAGCTTGGCAGCCCCAAGGCAGACACGGTGCCAGAGAGGGGTAGTTGAGAGTTCAACATTTGGATCGATAGACAGCAGGAGGAGAGGGAGACTGGGCCTGGCTTGAGCATTGGAAACCTTAAAGGCAACCACTAGTGAAGAAGTATTTCCTCCAACAAGGCCACATCTGCTAATAGTGCTATCTCTCCTACCAGCTCATGGTGGGCTATTTTCATTCAAACCCCTCAGAAGGCCAGGCTGGCCTTAAACTCACAGGGATCCTCCTGCTTCTGCCTCTCAAGTCCCAGGATCAAAGGCGAGTGCCAATCATGCCAGACCCAACAATATATATATATATATATATATATATATATATATATATACATACATACACACACACACAAATATATGTATATATATGTATACATATATATATTAAAGTCAAACATTCTAATTAATCCAAAAATATACTAACTTGATACTTCCTGAGCAACGATAGTAAAAATATATTTTAAAAGCCTTTGCTTTCTGTAAATTAAACTTTTTATGTTTCCATAAGCACAGACATCTTCCTATGCGCAGTTAAAATAGTGCTGTTCCTAATCTACATAACGCACAGCAGTCTCCACTGTGAGCCAAGCTGTTTCCGCGACTGCGCGCACCAGCCGCGGGAGGCCACGCTGTGATGGCAGTGCGCGGCACACACGGTCTGTGTTCAGAGCCAAGGCCTCAGTGACGTCAGACGGCGACTAAGCGAGGGGAGCCGGGAAGGGCCAGGTTCTCTGTGTGTTTGATTTTCTGGTAAGTTTTTGGCCCTTGGACATTCAAAAGCCTTTTCTTCTCATTCACACATTCAGTCACCCCTCCCTACGTGGGATCGCACTACAGCTTAAGAAGCTTTGAGTTGGACGGATGCTGGACTCTCTGCTAAACACATTCACTTTATCTTTTTCCAGTTTAAAAAAAAATATGGGGATTTGGGGCAATGGTGAGAAAGGATTTCCATTTTAGCAATGGAAAGGGAAAGGATAAGAGAACGTGGCACCTCAGCTGTGCAACTTCGGTGTAAGAACTACCCGGTTGCGGCTTTGGTGTAATGCTGCATATATTATGTTAATTTCAGCTCCCCAAATTGCGCGAGAATCTGTACATCTGCACTAAAGACACTGAAGGACCCTGCCCTCCCCCACCCCCTCCCCCCCCCGTTGGTTTTGATTGGTTGCCGGCAGCCAATTGACTGGCCAGGGAGACAGAGGCGGGACTTTTAGGACTGGGCAAGGAGGGAGCGCCGGGAGCACCGCCATGCTGAGAAAGGAGTGGGAGCCAGGCCTGAGAGGTGCCGGACAGAAAACACTGCCGTCATGCAGGTGCTGGGATATTCAGCCCCGAGAGGGTTGCAGGTCTGGGTCCAGGGCAGCCACGATGGAATATGGGTTTTAGTAAGTAATAACTCAGGGATATCGGAGGGGAGTGTGTTAGCCACATGGAGGTTTGGAAGTGCCCCAGCCATTGAGCTGTTTAAGGCTTAATTTATTATATTAAAATATAAGGCTGCACTCGTGTGTCCTTCGAGAACCCCAGAACGTTCGGGCGGGCTGCGAAGAGCAATATTTGAGTCCTGCTACTCTACCCGAGTGAAAGCTTAATTGGAAAAAGCAGATGCAAGACAAGCCACCCGTGCTACTTGTTTGGGTAATAGCATGACATTTATCTGTGCTTCGATCACCAGTAGCCGTAGAAACTTATCAGAAGCGGCGCCAGGAGACTCCGTGCGACTAATCTTCCTGGATCGTTCGTCCTCTCCGTGAATGTTCTTTTTAGTTGTCTTCCCACGGTTGCTACCCTAGGTCTGTCCTTTCCCTTCGCTGGAATTTATTGCTTTTCCCTCCCACCTTGTAGTGCTGAGACTGGAATCTCTGTGTTTGAATATGTTGGTCAGCATCCTGAAATAGTTAACTCAGAAACTTTAAAAAGGTCAGAGGCTGAGTTACCTTCCTCAGACCACAAAGGGGAGGGGTGACCGACCTAAGGGTGGGAACACATTCCGAAGGACTGATAGTTGGTCACCTACCTCATCACCTAACAGCCAATCAGTTTAGAAGTAACACCATTCTGCCAATCACATTATGCTTAATGGCGGCAATCCTGAGGCGGGTATAAAGGCCCACGAAGCACGAGGGTCAGGGTCGTTCTCTGTGTGCAAGACAGCCCCAGCATGCTGGATTTAATAAAAATTCCTCTTGCGTTTTGTATCGATTTCCGTTTCTGCATGGCCCACTCAGAGGGTCCGGTAAGTTAAGACTGGTCGAGTCTTACAATCCTACCAACTGAGGTATGCCCCAACTCTATTTTCTCTTAAGACAGAACCAGCAAGATGGCTCATTGGGTGAAGTGTTTGCCAGCAAGGCTGACGACTCCAGATCTGTTTATTACAGGAATATCGTATTCCTTGTTACTAACTTCTGTCTTAGTTATTATTCTATTGCTGTAGTAAAACACTATGACCAAGGCACTATGATAAAGGAAACTATTCACTTTGGGGCTTACAGTTTCAGAGTATTAGAGTCCGTGACTATCAAGGCAGGGAGCGTGTCAGTAGGCAGGCTGGAAGGCAAGGTGCTGAAGTGACTGATAGTTGACAGTGACACAACTCATCCACGAGTATACCTCACAAACAGTTCCACCAACTGAGGCTCAAACATCAAACACATAAGTCTACAGGGGCCATTCTCATTCAAACAACCATAATTAAACAAAGAACCTAAAGGAGCAGAAGAAAAGAGAATTCTGACTGCTATATAAAGATGTATTAGGAAGAAGTTAGGAAGGCCAGGTTGGGTGATGAATGTATTCAATCTAATCACTCCAGAGACAGAGGTGGATCTCTTTGAGTTCAAGGCCTACTTGGTCTACATAGCAAGATCCAGACCAGTCAAAACTACGTAGCAAAATCTTGTCTATTAAAACGAAGGAAGGAAGGAAGGGAGGGAGGAAGGAAGGAAGGGTGAACCAAAACAGCTAAATCATCACATCACCATATCTACCACAGCCTTAGCAATGTGTTCAAAAGCTTGTCTTGTATTTATACCCTAGGATTAATGGATCGGCTTGAACTATGAAGTCTGGGTCTTCTACTTTTCCCAACTGGAGTGGATTGGATTGCATCAGGAAAACCTGATGGGCCCTAGTCAGTTGGTTTGGCTCAGTTGGCACCAGATCCATAGAAATAAGATCCGTCAACATTTTATTAACACTGTCAAGACTCTCTGAAAGCCCTATTGGTCTTTCTATTTCAAGTGTTTGGGGAATGCAAAATAAGGGGTTAGTGGTCAAGAGCATCGGCTGCTCTTCCACAGGTCCTGAGTTCGATTCCCAGCACGTACATTGTGGCTCTCATCCATCTATAATGGGATTTGCTTACCCCTCTAGTGTGCACAAAAACAGCGCACCCATATACATGAAATACATCAGTGAATCTGAAAAAAAAAACAAAACAAAACAAAAAAACTGAAAGTTTTTGAGAATCTCTTTTCTTATAGCCACTCTCTTAGGTTGCTTTCTTAGAAAGATTTTTACACAGACATACATTTACTGTATATACATATACAGTATATACACATATATATCCCTGTATGGGTATATATATATATACACATATATATCCCTGTATGGGTATGTGCATGTGACTACAGGTGCCTGCAGAGGCTGGGAGTATCAGATCACTGGGAGTTGCAGATATTCGTGTGCTGTCCAACATGGGTGCTAGGAATCAAACTCAGGTTCTGTGGAAGAGCAGGAAGCAGTCTTAATAGCTAAATATTTTCTCCCATCCCCTGCTAAGGATTAGCCTTGACTTGGAGGGGAGTTCTGGCTTGGAAGGAGTGTCTGGGTGCAGCGAAAAGACTGACTCAGTCAAATTGTGGAGCACAAGCTGACACCTTGTGTTCTGCTCAAGATGGCTTCCTAGACAGCTCACTGTAGATAGCTCTTGGCTCTGTAGACTGCTAGAGACAGCTCTCTGCTGAGGAGACAGCTCTCTCATGGTAGAAATAATTCTAAATGCTCTTTGGATAGCTCGTGAGTTTTCTGATCAAAGTCAGAAAATCTGCTAGGAAAAAAAAATCCTGTATTTTCCCACCAAGTCAAAAATCCTGTTAGAAAAAGTCTAAAATTAATTCTTGGGTTTTCCTATCAAAATCAGCTAAAATTCTAGAAAAAAATATTCTAAAAGAGCTGTGTTAGCTCTCCAAGAAGCATTCTCTCTGGATAGCTGCTACAAAACATTCTAAAAGATCTGTGTTAGCTCTCTAAGTAATTCTTGGGATTTTGGAGCGAAGTCAGCAACCCTGTTAGGAAAAAAATCTAAAAGAGCTATGAAAAATTCTAAAAGAGTTGTGTTTGCTCTCCATGAATTTTCTGACCAAAATCAGAAATCTTGTTGATTTTTTTTTTTTTTTCTGAAAGAGCTGAGTTTGTTCTCCAGAGATCTCCAGTCAGCTCCACTCTGGCCAGGAAAACAAAACAAAACAAAAAAACACCTCTAGGAGAATTTATCATGCTAGTTCTCTGCTAGTTCATCTCATGTAGACCAAAAGCCCAGTCTTTTATTTATATATATATTCAGGCATTTAGTACAGGTTTCATCTTGACCATCCCACAAATCAGTATTCCATGACCCCAGTTCCTTGATTCTTAGAAAAAGACAGCAAGCATTTTGTTTTGTTTATTTTTTTTACCATTGCAAAAGACTTCAGAGATCTACCTGCCTTTGTTAAGCATGGACAATAAGCTAGCTAGGTGGGATCCTGCCCCTGAAATGACCATTCCTACTACACCTGGGCCTGGATCTAAACTCTCTCTCTCCTAGGCTGACCTTAAACTCAGGGATCTGGCTGCCTTTATAAGTACAAACAAAAACTTAGTTGGATGAGATATTGCCCTTTGATCACTGCTCCCTAAATCTCTTTATCTTCGATTTTTTTTGACAAACTGGCTCGTAGCACAGCTGCCTCTGTTCCTTTAGATCTGTGAAGCTCCAATGCAATTCATATTGCATCCTTATATTTTGCATAGTTGAGAAATTATATATTTTTGAACTCATGTTTTCAGAGTTCTTTTCCACAGCCTTAAGGACTGTCCTGGAGGTCTCAGTATTTACCATTTTTTGCTAAGCACATAGACACACCCTTGACTGCCTGACTCATCCCGTCTGTGATTATCATGGAGTTATTGACCTTGGCAGTAAGGACATTTCCCTGAAGGAAGAACATAAAAGTGTGTGTGTGTGTGTGTGTACACATATATGTGTGTGTATATATATATATATATATATATATATATATATATAGAGAGAGAGAGAGAGAGAGAGAGAGAGATTGAGAAAACAAGACTGTACTGGCTGGTTTTGTGTGTCAACTTGACACAAGCTGGAGTTATTATAGAGAAAGGAGCCTCCCTTGAAGAAATGTCTCCATGAGATCCAGCTGTGGGGCATTTTCTCAATTAGTAATCAAGGCTGGGAGCGCCCATTGTGAGTAGTGCCATATCTGGGCTGGTATTCCTGGGTTCTATAAGAGAGCAGGCTGAGCAAACCAGGGGAAGCAAGCCAGTAAGCAACACCCCTCCATGGCCTCTGCATCAGCTCCTACTTCCTGACCTGCTTGAGTTCCAGTCCTGACTTCCTTTGGTGATGAACAGCAATGTGGAAGTGTAAGCTGAATAAACCCTTTCCTCCCCACCTTGCTTCTTGGTCATATGTTTTGTGCAGGAATAGAAACCCTGACTAAGACAAAGCCTCATCACGGAGGCCCACACCTGCTGGCTCTATTCCAGGGGTGGGAAACATGTCACACCATCCCTGCCCTGGCCAATTCAGACTCGGCAGCCACCCCCCACCCCCTGCCTCTTTCATTTTTTATCATTTGCATGTCTTTGTGCATTCAGAAACCATAAGAGGTAAAATAATGAAATTAACTATAATATATTGAGCAATGTACCGTGTAGCATTTCACACATCACTTCACTTAATCCTGATAATTCTATCATCTGACTATGAGCCAGTCCAAGCAGAGAAGTCGGATCACTGGGTATAGGTACAACTCACAAGGACAAGATGAACGTGTGAACTAAGGACTTTGTTCTGTCCTTAAGAACGGAAGCAGCAGATACAGACTTCATGAAAAGGGTTGTTTTTGAGTTTTGTGTGTGATTTAAAAAAAAAACATGTTTTTACGTGTATATGTGTGCATTTGTGCACATATGTGCAAATCACCTTGAAGCTCAGAGAAGAAATTTGGATTCCCTGGAACAAGTTATCGGAGGGTGTAAACTGTCTCCTGTGGGTGCTAGGAACTGAACTCAGGCCCTCTGCAAGAGCAGTGATTGCCCTTAACTGATAAGCCATTTCTTTACTCTTTGGCCTCAGATTGTTTGAAGAATGCCATATGTAGCAGGGCATGGTGGCAGACAATTTTTTTGTTTGTTTGTTTTTTTGTTTTTTCGAGACAGGGTTTCCCTGTGTAGCCTTGGCTGTCCTGGAACTCACTCTGTAGACCAGGCTGGCCTCGAACTCAGGAATCCGCCTGTCTCTGCCTCCCAAGTGCTGGGATTAAAGGCGTGCGCCACCACTGCCCGGCTTAGACAATTTTAATATTAGCAATTAGAAGGCTAAGGAGAGCAGACCCCTCTCCCCCACCCCCTCCCCACACCCACCGTCTGTGTATGTGTGTGTCTGTGTGAAGCAAGTAAGTTCCAGGACAGTCAGTTCTCTATGGTCTATACGGTTAGACCCTATCTAAAATGGCAAATTTTAAAAAATAAAGTGAAGTATATAAGGGCCAAATAAAGTATACGAGGGTAAGCTGGTAAAAGTTCTCATCACACAAGGCTGTGACCTGCGCTTGATCCCAGGGATGCATGGTAGATGGAGAGAACTGACTGACCCAGCCTTGGGGAAGGTTGGCCTCTGACCTCAACAAGCATCCGTTCTGAAACACAGGGAGAAAACCAGGCACCTTCCAGTTTTCTCAGAGCTAGTCTGGGGCTCTGGTGGGCAGGTACCTGAGTTGATGTTTGCCCTTGTGATTCACAAGAAGGAAGGTGTGTGTCTGTGTCTGTGTGTGTCTGTGTGTGTGTGTGTGTGTGTACCAACCATTGCGCATCTTATTTAACACTGGTCAGAAATCAGCTTGCAGAGGGAGAAGCAGTCTGTGTTTGGGCTGGGGAAGGTGGCCTCGGCTGCTGTCATTTCTCAGAATGCCAAAATTGCTTAACATATGACCGCTCACAGGTCACCAGGGCAGCGCTGGAGACAATGAATTCAGAGACCTGGGATGTCCCCTCCGTTTCCTCCCTTCCCCTTCGGTGACCATGTCCCCGTCTGCTCGCCCCCTCTTCCCTTTCCACTGTGGGAGCAGGGCCATGGCCGGGAGGCCTTGGCGGCAGCTGGATCTCTCTTGTGGGCGGCGGATCCATTTGGTCATCAGCCAGGTGTGCAGCCACGCGGGGTCAGGGGTGGATTTCCTGTGAGGATGCTGAGCTAGCAACTTCAGGGTCTCTCCAACCCCTGGGAGGGGCTTCGGGTTGCGCATGAGCACTGAGTGCTGTTTAACGACCCGCTTTTTCCTCTCCAACTTCCCTTCGTGTTAATGGGCCTGGAGCTGCTGTAGGCACTTTTGCAGGCTTCGCCTGGAGGAATATTAACTCGGAAATGTCATTTAGCTTGGGCTGAGTAGGCTTTAGTCACATGTTTTGTGTCATTTCCAGGGTGTGTTTTGTCAGTTCATCCCAGAGTGGGAACAAAGCCAGGAATCCTTTTATTCCCCCCCCCTTACACACACACCGTCCCTCCCCCCCACCCCCCAGACTCCCTGGGCTGCTTGCACCTGACTAGAGAGGAAGCTGAAGGACCTAGAGTTGTGTCACAATAAGAGTCAGTCCTGAGAGGATGAAATTTCAGAGTAAAAGTCCACAGAAATCCTAATAACCATGTCAGGTAACTAGGGACCACTCATGAGGAACTACTATTGTGGGGATGTACTTACTTTGGAATTCCTTGTGTTTATATTTGTTCCCAATTCATCATCCACAGAGGTAACTGATCAATTATGTTCTCTTGCCTGATTTATTTTCCTTCATTTTATCATTTTTTTGTCCTCACTTTTTACCAGTGGGGTTTTTTTTGTTGTTGTTTTGTTTTTTGGTGTTTTGGGTTTTTGTTTGTTTGTTTTAGGATGGGCACTCAAATAAACTCTTTTCATTAAAAAGAAAGGTGAAGGCTGGAGAGATGTCTTTGGATAAAAACAAGTATTGTTTTGCAGAGGGGTTCAATTCCCAGCACCTACGCCAGCCAGCTCACAACCACCTCTGACTCCAGTTCAAGGGGATACAATACCCTCTGGCCTACACGGACACCTGCCTGCAGATTTAACTCAGGCAGACACACATGTACTTTAAATATATATATATATATATATATGTGTGTGTGTGTGTGTGTGTGTGTATGCAGACATATGTATGTGTATATATATGTATGTATATGAATATTTTAATTAATTAGCTAATTCATTTAAAAAGAAACAAATCAACAAATGTCCTGTGGCACCTGGCCCAGATGCACCAATAAAAAAGAAACATTGGAAGTATGCAGGGTCAGAGGCTAGCCCATTCACAGCATCAAGGCCATAAAATCATAAGCAGGCATTTGTCATCAGTTCTGGGCCAAACAGAAGTCTGTTACTTTACCGAGTAAAGTAATGCAGCAAGAGCAATTATGCAAAACCCAGCTTTGCATTTTCTTTTACATGTGTGTATGTATGTGTATATGTATGTATGTGTGTATGTGTGTATGTGTATATGTATGTATTTAGCGTGTGGGTATATATGTCGCAGTGCTCATGTGGAAGTCAAAGGATAACTTGCTGAAGTTGGTTCTATCCTTCTCCCATGGGTCCCTGGGATTGATCTCAGGTTGTCACACTTGACAGCAAGGTGCCTGCACTGGGACGCACCGTCTTTCCAGCCCTGTACACTTCCTGTTGGCAGAATCACAAGAAGTAGATTTTATCAGAATTTCTACAGAAACCAAGTTTAAACTTACAGTAGTTCTGCAGAGCATCTACTTACAGATGATGTCAAACACTGAATTATCTAATGACTAATAATTAAAAAGAAATTTTAGGACTAGTGAGGTGGCTCAGGAGGTCAAGGCGTTCGCTGCCAAGAGAGAGAACCCGTGTTCAAGGCCCAGGACTCTCACGGGAGAGTCAACTCCCTAAGGCTGTCCTCTGGCCTCTCCATACGTGGGCAGGGCCAGGTGCACCTGTTCCTACACACGATAGATAGATAGATAGATAGATAGATAGATAGATAGATAGATGATAGATAGAAGATAGATAGAAGCTAGATATATACATGCATGATAGATAGAAGAGAGATAGATACATGCATGATAGATAGAAGAGAGATAGATACATAAATAATAGAAAGACAGACAGACAGACAGATACACAGATGAGTAAATGTTTTGAAGAAATGATAATTACCCAAATTAGGGGAAAGGCATCTTGCCTTTCTAGTCTTTAAGGAATATTATAATTATCCAGGAGTGGTGACTCAGACCACAAGTCCCAGCCCTCAGGAGGCTGAGGCAGAGGAATGGAGTCAGGCTCTGCATGAGCCGCATAGCAAGACCCTGTGTAACCTCCCCTGCCGCTCGAAACAGCAAGGAGACACAAACCAGGCCAAAAAACAGTGGTCAAGAGTCTTTGTTTCCCAGATTTGACAGGTAGATTTCTGTGAGCTAAAGGACAGCCTGGTGTATATAGTGAGTTCCAGATAGCCAGGAGTCTATTCAACTCTCTCTCTCTCTCTCTCTCTCTCTCTCTCTCTCTCTCTCTCTCTCTCTCTCACACACACACACACACACACACACACACACACACACACAAAGAGAGAGAGAGAGAGAGAGAGAGAGAGAGAGAGAGAGAGAGAGAGAGAGAGATCAACCAGCAAGGTATATATAATCTGGCAGTTCCTTAAGAGACAGAGGAGACCTCTCTAGATTTCCTATATTTAGCATACCTACCTACTCCCTTGAAACGTGGAGGTTATTTGGGGGTTTCTTTTCACAGCTGAAATGAATGTTGATGGTGGTAAACACCTTTGCATTGACTCTGGTGTAGTATTTGTTAACCGTCCCGTTCCCCATACATAGTCTGGTCCCTTGGGGTGGGCAGCGTAAGGCAGCACAGCACCTGGACCTGCCCCTGACTTAATTACACCGTATTTCTGCGACTGCCAGCCCAGCTCGCCTTCCCTCCGCCTCTCTCAGTAAAGCTGTCTTCCTCCTGGACTCCTACGGGAACTGAGCAGGAAAATCTCCGAGTTAATCCCAGTCGACCTGCCCCCTCCCCCCCCCCCGCCCCCCATGGACTAAATTCTTGTAAAATCAGTGATGATTTTTGCAGCGCCTGACAAGTAAAAGACTGGGGAGCATATTCAACTCGGTCTCCTTAAAGTTCACATGCAGCCACCCGGTCACTCTTCCTTACAAGGGAAGAGGCTTCAGAAAGAACCCAGTCAGGACACTCCTTTCTCATTCCAAATATCCAGCTCAGCCCTTCGCTCAACCCTCTGATGTTTATAAAAAGTGAGTCCCGATGAGTAAGGTTGAAAGCTTTTGCTTAGTGAGAAAGAGATCGGCAAACGTAGGCTGGCTTGAGGATCACAGAATGCCCGGGTAGTGGAGGAAAGAGGCTGGCAGAATCGGGTAGCTGGCATGAGACAGGACCAGAGAAATGCTTATCTAATGTTTTTTTTTTTTCCTACATCAGATGTGTGGAGATAGACTATGAAGCTCCTCACTGAGTTATTATAGAGCTGCGTTATTATATATGGTTTATTATGTTAGATATGAGTTATGATATATCTCATTTTTTCCCTCTTTGTTAATCCCTTTCTCCTATTTGCACTGATGCCCACTTTGAAGCTGTGATTTTGATTATGCATGCATTTAGAAAAATAAAATATGTGGTTTTAGTGTCCTTTTCTTCCTCTTTCTTCTGGATTCACTCTGTACCCTGGCTGGCTTGGGACTCAGTATATAGACCAGGCTGGCTTAGATACCCAAGGGCTGGTATTGAACTCATGCACACCAAACCCTTTCAGGTGTTCTTTAATTTTTTTTCAGTTTATTAAAAGATTTGTTTATTTTATATGTATGAGGATATATTAGTTACTTTTCTATTACTGTGCTAAGACACCATGACCGATGCAACTTATGGAAGAAAGAGTTATTGGGCTAAGGGTTTCTGAGGGTGAGTCTGTATGACCATCATGGCCGAAGCATGACAGCAGGCAGGCAGAAACAGCACTGTAGCACTGTAGGTGTGCTAAGACAACAACCACAAGGCAGAGAGAGAGAGAGAGAGAGAGAGAGAGAGAGAGAGAGAGAGAGAGGTGTTAGGAATGGTATGGGCTTTCCTCGAAGCCCACTCCCAGTAACTCATCTTTTCCAGCCATACCACACCTCCTAATCCTTCCCAAACAGTCCCACCACTGGTGGCCAAGCATTCAAACACATGAGCCTACTGGAGCCATTCTCATTCAAACCACCAGGCTCTGTGTGGATAAAGGTACTTGCCACCACCAGGCTGACAACTTGAGTTCCATTCCCAGAGCCAACATGGAGGAAAGAGAGATATGACTTCTGCAAGTCATCATCTGCCTTTGTGGACCATGGGGATTCCCAAACCAATCCATTAAAAAAGTTTTCATGTGGGTGATGTATTTTAGCCTTGGGAAGAAATATATCTTACCCAGAAATCAATAAAAGACTCCTGCATCCTCACAGATAAGTCTCCGTGTTTTCCTTTTACACCAGCCATCTGGCTTTACATATGATATGGTAATAAAACCAGCCTTTTCTCCAAACAGTGACCTGGCGTACACATCATTCTTCACTAAGGGGCCTTTTTTTCCATTAGAGTCAGGATATGTTCCTGTCTAGTCTGTTCAGGTCTAAGGATCCATTTGCCCCCACTATCCCAGTGTGTTATTGAACAAAAATCCAGCTACATGGAAGCTGAGTGAAACATCACTAATTTTATGAAAAAAAAAGAAACAAAAACAAAAAACAAAACAACACAACAACAAAACAAATGGAAGGCAAAACAAATAATAAACCTAGCAGTAAAACCAACTCAGGACCTTTAACACCTCTGTGGCATTTCTGAGTCAGAACAAGGCACTTTCATTGATCGCTGCTTGAGGGTCTGAGAGAAAAGGGGACTTTGGGGCAAAGAAGAAATCTTTCCTTCCTTCCTTCCTTCCTTCCTTCCTTCCTTCCTTCCTTTCCTTTCCTTTCCTTCCTTCCTTTCCTTTCCTTTCCTTCCTTCCTTCCTTCCTTCCTTCCTTCCTTCCTTCCTTCCTTCCTTTCTCCTCCTCCTCCTCCTCCTCCTCTTCCTCCCCTCCTCCTTCTCCTCCTTCTCCTCCTTCTCCTTCTTCTCCTTCCCCTCCCCTCTCCCTTCCCCTCCCCCTCTCCTTCTCCTTTTTCATCTTTTGCAAAGAGACTCTGCAGGCTGCCTGACATGCAAGCTTGGTGAATCCCATTTCCAGAAACCATTTAAAGATAGAAGAAAAGAATCACTTCCGCAGAACTGTCCTGTGACATGCCCAGGGTACACTCCTCACCAAGTCATTACACACACTCTCATAATAAATAACAAAATTTAAAAGTGCTTGTCAGCTTGAAAAGAAATTGAGAAGCTAGACTTTGGGCAAGATCAACCAGGAGGAAGCCAACAGAATAGAAAACAATGTGATAAAAGGAGGACATTTTTGTGTTTTGTATACTGACTTTTATTGTGTAACTTTACTAAATTTGTTTATGAACTTTAACATCTGTTTTGATGACATAGTTAATATTCACACCTTACTTTTTTAAGTATAAAATTATGTTATTTACAAACATGGATAATTTTAATCCTTTCTTTCTGTCTTAGGGTTTCTATTGCTGTGAGGAGACACCATGACCATGGCAACTCTTCTACAAGAAAATATTTCATTGGGGCTGGCTTACAATTCAGAGATTTAGCCGGGCAGTGGTGGCACACGCCTTTAATCCCAGCACTTGGGAGGCAGAGGAAGGCGGATTTCTGAGTTCGAGGCCAGCCTGATTTACAAAGTGAGTTCCAGGACAGCCAGGGCTACACAGAGAAACCCTGTCTCGAAAAACCAAAATTAAAAACAAACAAACAATTCAGAGATTTAGCATCATGGTGAGAAGCATGGTGTCATGCATGGTTCAGGAGAGGTAACTGAGAAGTCTATGTCTGGATTTGTAGGCAGCAGGAAGAGACTGCCACACTGGGTCTGAAACCTCAAAGCTTGCCCCATTGACACACTTGCTCCAACTAGGCCACATGACTCTAGCAAGGCCACACCTACTTTAACAATGCCACACCTCCTAGTAGTGCTACTCCCTGCAAGTCTATGAAGGCCATTTTTTTTTCTCCAACTACTACATTTTCTAAGTTGAATATTTTTCATTTGTTTCTAATGACCTTTTAGGGCTTCTAGTATTCATAAATAAGAATACTGAGTATATACACTCATGTTTTGTTTCCAATCTTAGAGAAAATGCATTCGATATTTCCCATTCTTTTGTTGTTAGTTAAATTTATAATAGTCTTTATGTTATCATACAATCCTATATATATAAGATTGTGTATATATATAATATTTCTCAGGGCTTTTTAATCACACAGATAAGTTGAATTTTATCAAATATTTTTTGCTTTATTGAGATGATCATATGGTTTTTGTCTATCATTCTGTTGATATAATTTATTAATTTGCATATCATGCTGATTAGATTTTTGTCAACTTGACACAGACCCGGGTCATCTGAAAAAAGAAATCTTCAATGGAGAAAATAATTCCATGAGATTGGCGTGTAAGCAAGTCTTTGAAGCATTTTGTTGATTACTTTGGGAGAGTCCAGCCTGCTGTTGACAGTGCTGGTTGAGATGTTGTCCTGGATTATATACGAAATCACTAAGAAATCTAGTGAGCATTATTCCACCATGGTCTCAACTTCAACTCCTGCCTCTAGGTTCCTGCTTGAGTTTCTTCCCTGATTTTTCTTCGTGATAGACTGTGACCAGGATATATAAACAAGTAACAGTCCCTTTTCCCATGGTGGCTTAAATGATATGGTTCTTGTCCCACATACTCTCAGGCATTTGCATTCCTGTTCCCCCTCTGGTGACACATTTGGAGAGGCTTACGAGGTGTACACTTGGGAGGTGGTTTGAACAGGTATGGTCCCCATAGATTCATGTGTTTGAAGGGGATGACACTGTTAGGAGGTGTGGTGTTGTTAGAATAGGTTTGACCTTACTGGAGGAAGTGTGTCACTGTTGGGTAGGCTTTGAGGTCTCAGATGCTTAAGACCAGGCTCAGTGGCACACAGTTCTTTTCCAGCTACTTATGGATCAGGATGTAGAACTCCCAGCTTCTGAAGTACTGTATCTGTTTGTATGCTACCCTGCTATGTGCAATGACAATAATTCATAAACTTCTGAAACTGGTTTTTGTTTTTGTTTCTTTTTGTAAGAAGTACTGCGGTCATGGAATCTCTTCACAGCTATAGAAACCCTAAGAGAGAAGTTGGTACCAGCAACTGGGGCTTTGCTCTAATAGGCCTGGCCATGCTTTTCTTTGGAGGAAAGCAGACTTTGAGTCTTTGGATGAGAAAAGTTGAATGCTTTAAGTGGGGCTTAATGGACCATACTAATAGGAACATGAAAGACAGTGGTGCTGAGAGTATTTTGAATTGTGGGGTCTCAATTCAAGAGGTTTCAGAGGAGAGGAATGTTAGTATATAGCCTAGAAACTGTTCCTGTGAATTTTTGGCTAAAAACGTGGCTGCTTTTTGCCCTGAAAAGTGTGCCTGTGGCTAAATTGAAGAGTTTTGGAATGACTCTGTTGGCAAAAGAAATCTCAAAACAGTCAAGCATTGACTCTGTCCTGTGGCTATTACTGCTCCCTCCTATGAAGATCTATAATGAAAAGGAGCAAGCTGAACAAGAGAACATACAAAATGTACAATTTGAGGAGCAAACAAGTACCAGGAAGGGGAATGGACTAAATCTTTTGTTCAAGGGGATTAAACAGATAAAAGAAAAGCCTGATGTTAAATGGAATAAAGGAAGTGGTGATCTCAGGACAAGACCACACCCAGCTAAATTTCCCACCTAGTGAAAAGGAATTAAAGAACAGCGTAGGTCCAGGTATAGTGATACACACCTTTAATCAGTAAACAGGCTGGCAGATCTCTAAGTTCAAGACCAGCTGGGTCTACAGAGTGAATTCCAAAACAGCCAAACTTTTGCAGTGAAGAAAATGATCAAATGCAGAAAGCTGGTGAAGATGCAATTGAACAAGGGACCATGTTCCGGCCCCAGCAAGCAACAGAACTTGACAGCTTCTGTTCTCAGGACAAGACCACACCCAGCTAAATTTCCCACCTAGTGAAAAGGAATTAAAGAACAGCGTAGGTCCAGGTATAGTGATACACACCTTTAATCAGTAAACAGGCTGGCAGATCTCTAAGTTCAAGACCAGCTGGGTCTACAGAGTGAATTCCAAAACAGCCAAACTTTTGCAGTGAAGAAAACGATCAAATGCAGAAAGCTGGTGAAGATGCAATTGAACAAGGGACCATGTTCCGGCCCCAGCAAGCAACAGAACTTGACAGCTTCCACCACATGGTTCCAGCTGTAGAGTCAAGAATAGAAGAAAGAGGTTATGGAATATATCACTCAGCAACTAAGGAAAGCCATTGAGGCCAGGTATGTGTGTCAGGGGTGTCCCTGCGTGGAGGTCCAGAGATGGCACTGTGTGAAACTGTGAAGGTGAAACTTGGATTACCTTGGAGACTCCAAGATGGTAGAGATGCCAGAGTCATGGGATACCTGCTGAGAAAAGCTTCTAACAGGGATTTAAACCAGTCCAAGAGGAAGAAGTGTGTTGCAGTCAGCAAAGGATAAAGGAATTGTAGATATAAGAAGCATTGGGACATCAGACATGGAAATGCAGTCTGGTGTTTGCCTAACCGGCTTTTGGTCTTTTTTGGTACAGTGTTTCCTCAGTATGCTTGCTTTCCTTCCTGTGTTTCAGTTCCTCCTTAAAAAAATGGTAATGTATATCCTGTGCCATTGTATGTTAGGAGTATGTGATCTCCTTTTTTATTTTGATTTTATAGGAGATTAGAGTTAAGAGATTGCTGTGAGTCTCAGAAGAGACATTAACAAGGTTGAGACTGTTACAGACTGGGGACTTTTGAAGTTGGACTAAAAGCATTTCTGCATTATGTCTTGGCTACAAGCCTATTGGGGTCAGAGAGTAGAATGTGGTAGTTGGATTAGTTATGTCCCCTATAGTTTCATGTGCTTGAATGCTTGGCCCATAGGGAATGCCACTATGAGGAGCTATGGTCTTGTTGTATTATAAATGACCTTGTTGGAGGAAGTGTGTCACCGTGGTGGTGAGCTTAGACATCTCAGATGCTTAAGCCCAGGCTCAGTGGCTCTTATTCTTTTCCCTAATGCTTGTGGAGCATTTTAAACCTACTCGTGGTTTTAGATGTGAACTCTCAGCTTGACGCTCCAGTTTCCATGACTGTCTGTTGTCACATTCCCCAGCTGAGAGGTTGATGGACTCTAACCCTCCGGAACAGTGAGCCTAAATAAACCCTTCCTAATATGAGTTCCCTTAGTGCTTTTTCTCAGCAATAGAGAACTAAGACAGACGTTGTTACTGTGAGTAGGTATGCTTCTTTGAAGAACCTGATTATATGACTTGTGGAGGAATGTGAAAGACTGTGACTTTAGACTAGGAAAGTGATTGAGGCTATACAAGGAACTTGAAGGCGCATCCTAGTGGAAGCTCAGAAGACAGTAGTGCCGAGAGCTGTGTGGACTGTGAAGGTCCAGCTCAAGAGGTTTCCGAGGGGAGCAATATTAACAACTGGGCTAGAGACCATTCTGTGAATGTGGTTGCTTTCTGCCCTTGTCCTAAGAACTTTCTTGAGGCTACATGTAAAAGTAAGTGACTAATTTCTTTGGAAGAGGAGATTTCAAGACAGCCTAAAGTTGACTCTGTTACATGGTTATTAGTAATCACTCTTATACAGATCTACAGTGAAATTTTAAAAAGTGACACAGAAAGAAATACAAAATTTACAATAATTTGAAGAGAAAATAAAAGCATCAGAAAACTCAATGCTGTAGTCAAGGCTTGTGCTGAAAGATAAAGGAGGGGCCTGATCTGCAGCGGAACAAGCTGTGTTCTCAGGGCACGATCCCACCCAGAGGAACCTCCAACTTGTGAAAGAAAACGATGCAAAGACCTTTTTGCTCCTGGAAGGGAGCAACAAAAGCTTCTGAGGGTGTGACTTCAGTGGGCTAGGGTCTATTCCAAGTAGTAGAACTTGACCACATCCTCTACATTGAGTTAGTTTTAGGCTCATAAAGGATACAAGAGTTAAGGGGTTGTGAACTCTTCCCCCAAAGTTTTAGCGAGCCACTGAAGCCAGGTAGCACATGACAGGGGAGTCCATATGTGAAGGCCCTAAGACAGGAAGAGGCTCCAGGAGGCCATTGCATGAAACTATGGAGGTAAAGCCTGGGTTGTGTTGGAAACGCCACGGTCCTAGAGATGCCAGGCTGTAAGACATCTGCCAAGGAGAGCGACATGCAGGGAATGGGACTGTCCCCCCAAAATAGAAGTATGCAACAGGCAGCAAAATGGAAGAGTGGACCCATCTAAGCCCTTTACCAACAGACATAAAACCACAGGATTTAATGTTCGCGCTACTCAGTTTCAGTCTTGCTTTGGTCCAGTATTTCCTCACTAAATCCTCACCTCTCTCCTTTGTAATATATATTCTGTCCCATTATATTTTGAAAGTATGTAATTTCCTTTTTACTTGTATAGGGAGTAACACATTAAGAGATCGCTTTGAGTCTCAGAAGACCTTTTTTTTTTTTTTTCTTCCGAGACAGGGTTTCTCTGTGTAGCCCTGGCTGTCCTGGAACTCACTCTGTAGACCAGGCTGGCCTTGAATTCAGAAATCTGCCTGCCTCTGCCTCCCAAGTGCTGGGATTAAAGGCATGCGCCACCACCACCCGGCATGACATTTTTTTTTTAAAGAAACTATTTATTGATTCTTCGTGAATTTCACATCATGCATTCCCATCTCACTCATCTCCCTGTCCCTTCATATCTGCCTTCTACCTTGCAACTTCCCTACCCCAAAATAAAATAAAACAAGGTAAAATTAAAGACGACGACGACAACAACAACAACAACACAGGGCTGGAGAGATGGCTCAGCAGTTAAGAGCACTGGTTTCTCTTCTAGACGTACTAAGTTCAATTCCCAGCAACCACATGGTGACTCACAACCATCTATAATGAGATCTGGCACTCTCTTCTGGCCTTCAGGCATACATGTAGGCAGAATACTGTATACATAATAAATAAATATTTTAAAACAACACAAATAGAAACATCTTGTGGTGGAAGCTGTAATGTGTAACCATGTATCATGTATGCAGTATATCCTTTGTCCACACATCTTTACTTACAGACGTTCATTGCAATGAGACATTGGTCTGTTCCAAGGCCTCTGGCTTCTGCTATTCTATCAATACTGGATCCTCACTGGGATTTGTCTCGGATAGTCTGTTGTTGCCCTGTGTCATGGAGACACTGCAGCTTTGATTCTGCAGGACCAGCCCTTTCACTCACTCCAGCAGTTCATAGATGCAATAGATATTAGTTTGAACCTGATCAAAGCTCTGGATCTGGGTCTGGGAGGGTAGTTAAGTTGGTCAGCCTGCCATCTCTTCCGGGTCTGTACCACCAGGACAAGCTCTCCAGCACTACCCTGCTTAGCTTACGCAATGCAGCATCCTGCAAGGGGCTGGCTCACCTGCTCCTTCACCATGAAGACTAACTCTACTGCCCAGAAGAGGTGCAGGTCTCACTCTACTAAGTGTGGGGGCTCATGAGGGGCAGAACTAGCTCAGCACAGTACCTCAGGTGGCAGTACAGACCAGGGACACTGCATGGCCTTTGATGGTAACATGGACCCTGGTTGCCATAGGATCACAGACCCAGGTATGGCTCCAGCAACAGCAGGGACGTGGAAGTCTTCATGGCCTCAGGCGGCAGCCCAGGCCATGGACATCTGCTAGGCCTTTGGTGGCAACCTAGGCCATGGACATCTGCTAACTCGGGCCACACACATTGACACAGTTCCCAGCTGCAGCAGGTCCTGTAACTAATTTTTTTTTTCAAAATCTATTTTTAATGATGGTTCTTAAACACTTGAGCACTACCAGAGGTGATGGAAAAGAAAGGGTACGGGGAAGTGGACCTGTTTAGAAATGGTTCTTTGGAGCAACTCCTGTCTGCAGGAAATCAGCAGTTCAGTTCACAGGTCAGGAAGAATGGCTCAGTCCACTCTAAAACACTTCACGGACACACCAGCAGCCCAGTTTGGTAGACTCAGGGCGGCAAACACAAATCAGCAGTGGTGGCACAACCTAGCAGAGACAGCCAGGCCTCCACCGAATCCACACAAGTCAGCATGAGGGAAGAATTCAGACCAGCGGGAATGCCAGGGAAAGTTCTGGGCTGTGTCTCTCTCGGTGAAGCGAAGATCATTGAAGACATGGGGCCAACAAGTGTTTAGCTAAGCAAGCAAACCAAGCTCTGCCTCCATCACTGTCCAGAGTCCTATTTATACACCCTCCGCATAGCACATGCCCTCCACGGGACTTGCTTCTGCGCCTGTCTTGCCTCAGCAGTGAGTCTGTCTCGGCTGTCATCATTCTGCCAGTCGCCTGAGTCCTTGGCAGCGGCAAGAAGCCACAGCACGCCACCAAAAAGTTTTTGGTGTGTTTCTCTCTATAGAGTCCCGACAAATGGGGCTCAATTACACAACGTAAAGCGAACCAATACATGCATATTGATAGTGGAGAAGCCTTCACCACGTGGCCTTTCATAGAATCCTTCCCCACGTGGCCTTTCATGAGCGTGCTATAGCAAGGCATCTTTTCTCCTGTGTCTGCTTCAGGAAAACACTCCCTTGGCATATTCGCCCCAGCAAAACACCGTCTAACACAACCGACTTTCCCAAGAACACTTAAATTTCCACTTCAAGGACAACTGAGGCCAGGACCTCCCCAAGGCCTCCTCGGATCTGCCTTCTCCTCACCACTGTGGAGTCGCCGGTTCCACCTTTCTCCACAGTGTTTTGCTTCTGGGTTCCCCAGGCCGCCAGGACTTGGGGGGTCTTTCTTCAAGTGGTCCCAGCCATCAGAGGAGATCCTGGGACTAGACTTTTAAACAGTGTCATGGTTATGAAAGAGTTTGGAACTTCTTTTTTTTTTTTTTTTTTTTTTTTGTTTTTTGTTTTTTTGTTTTTCGAGACAGGGTTTCTCTGTGAAGTCCTGGCTGTCCTGGAACTCACTCTGTAGACCAGGCTGGCCTCGAACTCAGAAATCCGCCTGCCTCTGCCTCCCAAGTGCTGGGATTAAAGGCGTGCGCCACCACGCCCGGCTGAGTTTGGAACTTCTAAAGTTGGACAAGATGAATGAATTATGCTAGAGACTGAAGAGTACAGGGACAGTCACGAACATGGTCATTGGAATGAGATGTCTTTCATCTTCTTGGCCGTTTGAATGTTTGGTTTCCAGTTGCAGGCACTGTTTAGGGAGACTGGAGGTAGGTGTGGGCTTGCTGGAGGAAATATGTCACTGGGAGTGGGTGGACTTTGAGGCTTAAAAGTCTCTCACCACTGCTAGATTGCTCTTTGGTTCCTGCTTGTGGTTTAAGATGTGAACTCGGTCTGTTGACCCATCTCCATGCCTCCCTGCTGCCTTACCTCCAAGCTGTGATGGTGATGGCTTCCTATTCCTCTGGAACCATAAGCCTAAATAAACATTTCCTTCCATAAGTTGTCTCGGTCATAAGGTTTTATCAGAGGAACAGAAACGTAACTAAGACACTTTCCAAGTCTTTGCCACAGCAACACAAAACTAAGACACGTACACTGAGCCGCCCCTGCACACCCTTGGCATTCAGTCAACTGGATCATGGTGAATTCTCTTTTTAATGAACTATTGAATTTTATTGAGAAGTCTCGTGCCTGTGTTTACCAAGCACATTGGTCTACAGCTTTCCTTTGCTGTGATTTCCTTATTTCCGTTTGCTGACAGGCTAACACTAGCAGAATGAAATGAGTTGGGAAAAAGCCCCGAAATACTGTCGAGTCCCCATTAACACCGGCCATAAGCTTTTAGTACAATCGAGTCTTCCCGTGTTTATTTTCTCCTTTAATGAGGCCAACACATTGGGGACTGGAGTGATGCGGTTCCCTAACAGCTGTCAGACCTTTCCCTGGTGCCCCAGCTGCTTTGACTACATGACTGTTAGGCAAGCAGCCAGGCAAACTGCCCTCGGTGCAAGGCAGCTAGCTCTTTTGGACACTTTGCAATCACTCTGAGGACACTCCAGCAGCTGCAGTGGACCACAGCTGAAGATATGCTCCAGACGGCCGGCACCAGCCAAGGGGGCCTTATTGAACTTTGGATGACCTTCAGTCATTTTTAATCCAGGACAGAAGGGGAAGCCCTCCATAAAGAGACCCAACAGAAATCCTGAACCTGATACCAAAGGCCCCCCTTCACATGGAAGACAGTGCTATGATTGCTTCAATTTACACGAAAGTTCCTGTGATTGGTGCAAGCACCCATGCCCCACTTTTCTTCTAGAATACAAGCAACTTGTTTGGAGCATTGTGGGTGGTACCATCCCTGACTGTTGGTCCTCAGGGCTATAAGAAAGCAAGCTGAGCAGGCCGGGGAAGCAGGGGCAAAGTCCCTTTCCCGGCAGCCTCAGTATGAGGTGTACACATGGCGCACAAACAAACACGAAAGCAAAATACTCACATACATAACATAAAAAAAATAAGAAATAAGTTTCAGTGCAGGTGCCAGGGGTGATGTGAGAGAAGCTGGTTTGAGTGACAGTTGGGAGAATGAATGCTATTGACGGACAGCTACGGGCTTTTGAAGCAGGCCGTGAGTCTTGCAGGAGGTGGTCTTTTCAGAAGCAGTCTAGCATTGCTCGCAAGCACGCCCTCAAGCACTCCATGTCAGAGTTCTTTGCATGCAAGACGCTGGGTGGATGGGGGTTCTGGGTGCTCAGAGAAGAAAGGAACATTGGATACAACGAATGTGTACAGTACGAAGGGCATAATGTGGCAATGTTTGTGTGCACGTGGTACAGGATATTTGAGCACACTATGAACCCCAAGATTGTGTTATTTACTGAAAAAAAAAAAAAAAACCTTGTTGTGGTGTTACTCAGCCCTAGCACACACCTGTTATCCAAGAGCTAAATGAAGTCAACCCTTGGTCAAGAGGCGGAGCAAGCTGTCAGGGAGTGAACATAAGAAAACAGAAAGGAGGGTCTATGGAAAAAAAAGGGTGGGCATTTAGAATATCATGGAGAAGGAGCAGTTGGAATAGGAAGGTCAGCTGGGTGCTTTCTCTGCCTTTCTAAGCTAGCAGACTTTTAGCAGAGTGCCTGAGTCTTCATTGGTAAAACTTGAATGTTTAGGATTTTTTTTTTAAACAACAAGCATGCATACATACCAGGAAGCAGGTATTCACCCCCACCTTCTTCTTAGAGAGTTTCTCTTTTGTTGCTGCATATGCTGGGCTAGCTGGCCCGTGGGCTTCTGGGAACTGTTCTTCCTTCTTCCCATCTTGCCCTAGGAACATTAGGATTATAGATGCATCCCACAATGCCCTGCTTTTTATGGATTGCAATTCTGGAGACTATTTGGTGTTCGTTGCTATCTTCTAGAGTCTGTCTTCTGTTATTAATCATGATGATTAGGGGTAGCATAAGGAGTATGAAAAACAGAAGTACTCAAAGCCATTGTGTCCGAACTCAGTGAGACTCCATCCACCAAAGGTTATATACATTATACAATAACTCTCATTTACAGCATGTAATTATCAGCTGGACTGTGATCTGTGCCTGTGTTCTTTTATCTGTCTTAAAATGGATGGACTTGTGGAGCTGGAGAGATGACTCAGTGGTTAAGAACACTGGCTGCTCTTGCAGAGGACTTGGGTTCAATTCCTAGCTCTCACATGATAACTCATAACTGCCTGTAAGTCCAATCCTAGGGGATCTGATGCCTGGGCAAAACCCCCATACACATAAAAATAAGTAAATGGATACACCTTTGAAGAACAATTTATTGCTTAGATGTGTAAAGACACATTGATCACTCTGCTCTCTAATTATTGAACATATACACAAATAATGTGCCTATTTGGTCCCTTTTTAGTGCATTCTTAAAAATAACTGACAGAGGCCATTAGGCTGAGAAAATTCAAGCACACTGGGTAGAGCAAAATAAAACTCAACTTAGAGGCAGGCAGATTTCTGAGTTCGAGGCCAGCCTGGTCTACAGAGTGAGTTCCAGGACAGCCAGGACTACACAGAGAAACCCTGTCTCGAAAAACCAAAACCAAACCAAACCAAACCAAACCAAACCAAACCAAACCAAAACCAAAACCAAAACCAAAACCAAAAACAAAAACAAAAACAAAAACAAAAACAAAAAAACTCAACTTGGTTGACACTTACAGTCTAGGAGAATGAAACTTGTCCTTAACCAATTACCAGCTACCAATTATACTCTAACCAGACACTCAGGAATCAGAATTCTTCAACTCACCTCTAACTATGGACTTCCCATTTTAACTAGTCAAGCATTTACTTTGCCTTGCTTCTGAGAAGTAGTATAAGTTTCTTCTTCATGCCACTTGAATGGGATTCAACCAACCACCTGCAGCCTGGTGCTGCCTGATCTTCAAATAACAGGCTGCTCACGTAAACTTTTCAAGATTTTAAGGCATCCAGGTTTAATCCCTTGATGACATTTTTCCTTGGATAGAAATACTCTCTTCTTATTGGAGGAGAGTATTTCTATCTCTACTCTCCATTGGGCTTGGTAACTTCTCCTTGGCAAGAATCCCAACCCTGCTTTCTTTAACATGGTAGCACTGAAACTTTTGGCTGAAGATATCAACTTGCCTATTTCTGGTGACAAACATCCTTTGTATGTAGAACCATTTCCCAATTAAATTATTTCCTCAGCTGGGAGGATAAGGAGTTCAGGGTCATCCTTGGCTATGTAGTAAGTTCAAAGCCAGCCTGGATTATAGAAAGGGCAGGTGGGGTGGGGGAAGGAAGGAAGGAAGGAAGGAAGGAAGGAAGGAAGGAAGGAAGGAAGGAAGGAAGGAAAGAAGGAAAGAAGGAAAGAAGGAAAGAAGGAAAGAAGGAAAGAAGGCAGACCAAAGTTTAAGTTTCATTTGTTTCCATCCTGGGTAGAATATATCTTGTAATATCTTTCTTCCTGTAAGAATGGGACATTTATAAGAAATACAGTGGGGAGACTTCAACCACTCTTATGAGCTAACTTAAGCAAGCATCAGTCCCATCCAATAACTTTGAATTTGAAGTCAACTATCTCAGCTTAGAGCACAGAGCAATTAATTCTCTGAAAAAAATAATAAACAATAGAGAATTCTGAAAACTGAACTCCATGTTCTTCCAATATCTCCAACTCTCCAGCCTCTAAAGGATTCCTCTGGTAAGTGGCAGCTAGTTATAATTATATGTTTTTATAAGAAGCAATCTGCTATGTAGGCAGCTCTTGGTATCTAACAAGGTAATATGTTTATTTATTGTTATGGTTTAAATTTGCAGTACCCCTTATAAGCTTATGTTTTGAACTCTTTGAATTGTATTTTGAGAGGCTCTTGAACTTTTAGGAGGTGGGGCCTAGTTGGTAGAAGTGAGTCACCAGAGGCAAGCCATCGAAGGTTGACACACTTTCTGGTTCTAGCCTTTCTCTGTTTCCTGGTCCACTGTGATTATAGTACACTTCTATTGTCATGAACTCTAGTGTTTCTTCCTCATCATTGAGGACCCAAACCTTCCGGAACCATAAGTCAAAAGAAACCACTCATCTTAATTTTTTCTTACCAGGTAATTTCATCAGTAATACCATCGTTAATAAAGAAAATGGTGGGCCGGGCAGTGGTGGCACATACCTTTAATCCAAGTACTTGGGAGACAGAGGCAGAGGCAGGTGGATTTCTGAGTTTGAGGCCAACCTGGTCTACAGAGTGAGTTCCAGGACAGCCAGAGCTACACAGAGAAACCCTGTCTCAAAAAACAAAACAAAACAAAACAAAACAAAACAAAACAAAACAAAAAAGGGAAAAGAAAAATAAAAAAAAAGAAAGAAAAGAAAATGGTACCAGAGAAGACAGTCATTGCTGTGATAAGCCTGGACATATGAGTCTTTTTATTTGGGGGGGGGGTTCGAGACAGGGTTTCTCTGTTTAGCCCTGGCTGTCCTGGAACTCACTCTGTATACCAGGCTGGCCTCATACTCAGAAATCTGCCTGCCTCTGCCTCCAAAGTGCTGGGATTAAAGGTGTGCGCCACCACCACCCAGCTTGGACATGATTCTTAAGCTGTGATGGTTTGTATATGCTTTGGCCAGGGAGTGTCACTATTAGGAGGTGTGGCCTTGTTGGAGTAGGTGTGTCTCTATGGGCTTAAGACCCTCACTCTAGCTGCCTGGAAGTCAATCTTCCACTAGCACCCTTCAGATGAAGATGTTGAACTCTCAGCTCTGCCTTCATGATGCCGTCAGGATGCTGCCATGCTCTTGTCTTGATGATAATGGACTGAACCTCTGAACCTGTAAACCAGCCCCAATTAAATGTTGTTCTTATAAGAGTTGCCTTGGTCATGGTGTTTGTTCACAGCAGTAAAACCCTAACTAAGTCATAAGCTTTTGGAACTGGTTTTCAAGATGAGTGAAGAGAGTTTGGAGGTATGGGCTAGAGAATGCTGTTAGTTTAATTTGTAATTTTGGTGGGAGCTTGGAAGACTCCATTTTGTCTCCATGCAGGAACTAGGCCATAGATCATTTGCTACTCATGATAAGTGTAAGGTACTTTGCTTCTGCAGCTAATTGGCCTATCTGGGACTCTCTGAGACCAAGAAGCTACAGTCTCCAGTTTAGCACCTCAAAGTAAGACATTAGAGGCTAGGTAAATTAGCCATTGTTCTATCTCAGCAAGAAATTGTGCTTCCATAAGTCTCTGGAAGGAAATGGGAGGGAGACCTGTCTCTGTTCACATAGTAAAAAGTTCACTACGAGTTTGCACATAATTTCAGGTCATAAATAATAGAGGATGCCTGCATGCCTATCTAGTAGGAGTAGTTATCTGGCTCAACATTCAACATTTGTTACTAGCTTACAGATTCATGGAAAGTTAAAAACCATAACTAAGCTGTTCTTGAAGTTTTGTATAGATAAACCCAGTGTGTGTGTGTGTGTGTGTGTGTGTGTGTGTGTATACATATATATATATATATATATATATATATATATATATATATATGGTTTTTCGAGACAGGGTTTCTCTGTGTAGCCCTGGCTGTCCTGGAACTCACTCTGTAGACCAGGCTGGCCTCAAACTGAGAAATCCGCCTGCCTCTGCCTCCCAAGTGCTGGGATTACAGGCGTGTGCCACCACGCCCGACTCCCAGTCAATATTTTATCTCCTGTTTTTGCACCTGTGGTGTATACTTTTTTTTTTTTAATGATGTTTAGTAAATTTTTTTTTTTTTACCTCTTGGAATGTGCTCTAAGTTTTAGAAGTCTGTTGTTATCTCAGAAGCAATTAAGCAGTTCTGTAATAACAGGGGTTCGAATGTCTTTGTCTGCATTGCCATTCTGAAATGATGGTAACCCTAGCACGCAGGTTGTTTCTGCAGAATAAATGTTCTTTGTTTTTGCATACTATCTGAGTCTGGGGTCTTCTTTCAACAATTTTCAGACCCTTACAGTGGAAGTATATAACTTCTTCACTTTACAGAAGTTCACATTTAAAAATCTCTCCAGAGTTTCAAAAGATAAATTTGGGCTTTTCTGACTGTTGAAACTCTTAGGATTCCAAGATCTCTTAGAAGTTGGATTAAATGCCTCATATATTATGAGATGGTTATGCGCCTTTGAGGATGAATGTGAAGTGTGCACCACAGGTTCATATTTTTAACATGTGTTTTTTAATTTGGTAACATTATTTTGGAAGGCAGTGGAATCGTCAGGAAGTATAGCCTAGCTGGAAGGATTCAGTTATCAGGCATGGGCCTTCAGAGGTTATACCATTCTAGCTTACCCTGCTCTCTTCTCCCATCCATCTTGTGATGAGCTTCTGCTAGAAGCTTTCACCTACATGAACTGTCATGCCTTCCCCATCATGAAGAATTGAAACCCTTGAAACTGTGATCTAAATGAAACCTTTCCTCCCCTCAGCCAAGTGCTTTGATTCCTAATAAGTAACCAATTCATTTGCTGTCAAGAGAATGGGAAAAGATGGGAGTAACTGTATTTTGTCTTGAACAAAAAGAACTCTAAGGCTGTCTTGGTTCCTTAGTGCCGACAAGCCTGAAAGCCTGGGTTCTATCCTCTAAACCCACATGGTAGAAGGAGACCCAATTTCCATAAGTTGTCCTCTGATTTCCACAAGCTCTCCATTTCACAAGTGTGTGTACACACCCACAATTTAAAAAACACACAATTAAAAAATTTTTAAAGAGTTAAACCCTAGTTGGAAACCTGTTGTTTTTATGTTATGACCATTGGAGGCTTGAAAAGTCATGTTTATTCAGATTTATGTATGTCTATGAAGTTCTTACTGTCTGTTCCTGACCTGTGAATGTATGAATTCTATTAATTGGGATTAATTAATTGTAGATAAAAACTTAGGGCAGGTGAGATGGTACAGTGAGTAAAGGATCTTGGTACCGAACCCAGTTGCCCTGGGTTTGATCTGAGGGACCCAAATGGTAGAAGGAGAAAACCAACTCCTTTGAGTTGTCCTTGCACCTCCACATGTGAGCATTGTCATGTACACACAGACACAGACACAGACACACACACACACACACACAGACGCACGTGTGTATGTGTGTGTGTGTTAACAAAATATATTGCAACAATTTTTCTTTTATTTTTGAGACTGTAATATAATCATAGAATTTCTCTTGTTCCCTTTCCTTCCTCCAAGTAGACAAACTTCTGTTTATTTTTTAGAAGTCCTAGCTTCATTTTCTGTTGCTGTAACACAATCCTTGGATCTAGGTTTATAAAAGCAAAATTTAGTCTTCAGTTCTAGAGGCTGGGAAGTCCAAGATAAAGTGAGGGCCTTGTGCAGCCTCTTAACATGGTGTCAAATTGGAAAGGGAAGGGTAGTGAGCCTGTGTGCAAAAGAAAAACACCCAAGGGATGCCTCAGATTGTAATTTCTCAAGATAACCAATCCAGTCCTGCAGGAACTAACCCAGACACATGAGAAAGGAATTTATGGGGGAACCTGACCCCACAACTCAAGTGTTCCGCAGTGTTTCTCCAACACTGCTGGATTGAGGAATTGGTCTCTAGCACAAGAACTGTCTGGAGGACACTCTGATAGTGTGCTGGCTAGTTTTGTCAACCTGACACAACCTAGTCCTTTGAGAAAATGCATCCCCACCAGATTACTTGTAGGCAATCCTGTAGGGCATTTTCTTGATTAATTGTTGTTGGGGGGTGGGATGTGGGGGAGGGGGAGGGGCTAACTCATTGTGGATAGTACTACCTCTGGGCAGGTGGTACTAGGTGGTATAAAAAGGCAGACTGCACAAGCCATGGGGAGCAAGCCGGCATGGCACTCCTGTCCTTTGCATTGGTTCCTGCTGCCAGCTTCCCACCTGCTTGAGTTCCTGCCCTGTTTTTTTTTTTTTTCTGGTCATGCCTGGTACAGGGTGGGTCCCCACTTTTATTCATCTAGTGCTGATATCTGTCCTGAGAATAGCACACCTCATGTGCCACGCCCCATTCCAAGGCTCCCACTACTGATCTTGGCGGACCCTGAGGGATGTGGTGAAATGGCTGGCAAGGCAGGCAATGTCAGCCACACGGTTCCATGATTGATGGGGGGCGGGGGTGGGGGGTGCTGAGGACAGTTCTGGAGCATGTCATAAAATCCAAGGCTGCCAACACACTGTGGGATCCTGGTTCTTTTTTGACACAAACCAGCCCTCTAGCTGGATTCTGAAGTTCCCAGAAGCTCCCTGGGTTGCAATCCTCTAGCTCCTTCATCCCTGTTTCCAGGCTTTTCTGTGGAAGCTTGGTGGAGAGCAAGGTGTCCCTTCCTGCCGTTCCCCAGGTCAGTCACGATGCCCCTTGGCTTCCCTACAGGTTTGCCAAACTCTTGCTCCCCCTCCTGCCCTGACTTTCTTAAGTGATGGACCAGGACATGGGAGCATAAGCAAAACAAACCCTCCCTCCAAACTGCTTACAGTCATCCTCTTTTTATCACAGTCCTAGAAACTCTAAGACAGAAATTGGTATCAGCAACAACAACAACAAAGCCAGGTGGTGGTGGCGCAGGCCAGCACTTGGGAGGCAGAGGCAGGTGGATTTCTGGGTTTGAGGCCAGCCTGGTCTACAGAGTGAGTTCCAGGACAGCCAGGGCTACACAGAGAAACCCTGTCTTAAAAAGCCAAAAAAAAAAAAAAAAAAAAAAAAGAAAGAAAGAAAGAAAGAAATTGGTATCAGGAGTAGGGTGTTCCTCAGACAGACCTGACAATGTTTCTGGGAGGACTATGGTGGCATTTGTACTTAGGGCTGCAAAGCCATTAAGTGCGCAGGGATTAGTGGAATGTTGTGTGGAAACTTGGGAGAGAATGTTAAGAGCAATGCTCACGATGGGAAGCCTGGCTTCCTGGCTTATGGGAGTTTCAGAGGGAAGCTTGAGAGTCCCTTAAAGGACTCTACCGGGGCCATTTGTGTGGTGTTTTATGAATCTGTGGTCTCTGGTTAATTCTTAACCAGAATTAGCTGTGATTAGTAAGAGGCCAGTGTCACTGGAGTGGAAAAGTCTGCTTTGCTGGGCCAATGAAGCTGGAGAAAAGCAAGCAGAATTATAGAGGCAGAATTATAGAGGAAGAGTTTCCTTGGGAACATTGCACACAGCCAGGAGGCATTGGATAGGGCAGAGAAACAAGGCTCTTCTAATATGCACTGGATGTGTTTGCAGATGAATGTCTGCAGTTCTATGGCTTAAACTCAGCCCTCCTCTTCCTGGACGTTACCACGTCATTGCTTTAAGACTCTTCGCTCCTGTGGTGTACCTACTGGCCAGATGGACTTCCTTTTAAGTATTAAAAATTATTGCTCATGGGTGACTTACTTTGAAACTTTACACCTCTCTTGTCTTTGTTTCTGGTGAATACTACCTATAGTAATCACATGATCATGTCTAATATTCAGATGGTTTTATTAACAAGTATATAATACATATATTGCATACTGTATATAGTATATGAGGACTGTACAGTACAAATTTATGTTCACAGTTTGACATGACAAAATGTCATTACTGAATTCCCATTGGACTACAGGGTAGAAACAGAGAAGGTACATTAAACATTCACATCTTTAGTAAGAAAGATTACCAAAATGTTTCAGTATTTGCAAGTATACTAATGCATGCTAAAAACCTTTACCCATTCAGTCTTATTAGCTTATAAAATATATTACACTTTATTAAAAATTTCTGCATAGTTTATACAAGTATTAAAGAACTGTAAATGCAATAAGCCTGCTACGCTTGCAGGTAGGGTTTAAGAGATGCCAAGCAGAGAGATTATTCTGACCCTCTAACACTAGGTACATAACAGGAAAAAAAAAGTGCTAGTATTTGTAAAACACATCGTAGCCCTCTTTTAATGCATGTAAAATGGCTTTGTAAATGTATTACTTAAGTGAATTTGCAATCATTTAGACACTGTTTACCTTGACCAAAGAAGAGAATAAAGAGAACTCAAGTGACTTCATGTACGTTAGCAACTCCTTCAAGACAATTCTAGTTTCAAACCAAATTATAAAACCTTTGATCTCTGAGATTGTCTTTATAACAATCTAAGGAATGGTGCGCAGATTACAGTATCAGCAATAGACTCTCAAATTCCACATTAGTGCAATACTGATAGTGCAGGTGGGTGTTTAATAAAACATACATATACATATATCACTCCCCTGTAATTCTGTTCCAAGGCTCTTGCGACGTCTGCATATTTAGTATCTTCTCAGTTGAACAAAGCTATGCTACACAGTCTCCAAACCAAGTGACTTTCGAGTGCAAAATGCCCATTTAATGATGTACCCTCCCACTGTGAAACTCGAAAACACAAGATTCTGGTTATTTTTGGAACTTCCCCCAGATGATACTTGAGAAGTCACTGAATGAACTGTGTAATGATTTACACAGTGCTGACTTCATGTTTAGAGCCAGTTCTCATTGATTTACTGCAACTGAACCACCACTGACAAGAACATAGCATGTCATCCAAAGTCAAAGATCCAGGGCGTCTTAACTTGTATCATCCACAAACAAAAACCAGAAAAATAAACAAAACCAAAAAAAAAAAAAAAAAAAAAAAAAAAACCCAAAACAACCAAAACAACCAAACAAAAAACCACTAAGAGACTAAATTTCTCAACTATCATAGTAAAATACAAATACATACATACATACATACATATTTATAAAGGAAATTTGGTAAGGGCCAATTAACTAAAAGTATATCAGACTATCATGGGAATAGAGAACGGCTTCTCTGGGTTATTTTTCTTTCAGAGTTAAAATGGATCTTTCTGATTTAAGCAAGCTGAAGAGTGATATAATAAAGACTTTTGAACAAAATTTAAATACAGTCGCAGAACTATTAAGGACTCTGGTTTGGGCCGGGTGTGGTGGTGCACACCTTTAATTCCAGCACTTGGGAGGCAGAGGCAGGAGGATTTCTGAGTTCGAGGCCAGCCTGGACTACAGAGTGAGTTCCAGGACAGCCAGGGCTACACAGAGAAACCCTGTCTCGAAGAAAAAAAAACAAAAAGACTCTGGTTTGAAGCGAAGCTGAAGGCCCTTCCTTGCGCCCTTCCCCCACCCCTCACCGGGTTGGAGCACAGGAAATGGAACAAACACCGAACGGGACTCTTCGGTGCTCTGCAGAAGAACCATTTCAAGACACGGTGGTGGCAGCACGCACACAATAGAGTGACAAGGGAGACCCTGCTTTCCCAAGAGACATTCCACTCCTCAATTCATGTCATAGGAATTGCAAACAAAGAGAAAGGTGAGAGCCTAATTAGCATGCTTTAATAATTGCCTGAACAGATTTTGTTGTTTTTGCAGTGCTAAAAAAGGAAAGGAAAGGAACCCAAGAGCCAAGATAACATTTCTATGCAGTTTTCACCCACATTCCCCCTCAGCTGGTTCACGGGGCTGAGCAGGGCCTCCAGAGCGCTGTCCCAGACTGTGAACATAGTGCCATCAAAGCAAGCATGCAGGCCTCCGGGACCTGGCACTCACCGGCGTTCAGGAACAATCGAGTAGGGTGTTCCTCTCAGTTCAGGTAGTGTTGGATCCTGAGTTGTGGCTGAGGTGAATATTTAGGAGTTCCCCCTCTCTTCTCCTCCCTCTTTCGTGAGGGGATGAAGGAACTATCCTTCACAGGCAGCAGTAGCTGACCCTTGTGCCCATTTTAATTTTCAAACTTGTAACCAGTGACATTTCTTCATGTGAGCTGTTTTTTGTTGGCATTTTAGACTGTGGTGTTCAAAAGCCTGCTTTTGAAAACAAAAATCCCCCCTCCGCGCCCTCCCTCCCCCCCCCCCCAAATAATGGTGCTATTTATCTGCGACATCAGCACGAGTCATTGCTTTTAGTCTGTCCCTAACAGGGTACCTGGTAGCCGACGGGAAATTGCTAGCTCTGGCAGAAACTTGTGGGAATCTTCAAGCTACATATATAAATCCCTGAATTGTGGTTTTTCTCTTGTTTTTCAAAAAAAAAAAAAAAATCTGTCACCAAAATCAAGATCTATGTGCTTCACACTAGGTCTATTTACAAATAGTGTCACTCAGGTCTTAATTGAGTGACTCTGCTCAAGCGTAGTGGATGCTCTGTTATACTCTGTGTCATAGACACAACTGACAGCTGGTTTGGCACCATGCAGCTCACACGGAAAGCTGCATATGAAAGCGGTGTGGCTGACGGGTCGGATACGGGCATAAGTACCACTCAATGTTTTCCTGTTTGCAAAAACACTCTTAGTAGGTGGGGTGGGGTGGGGTGGGGCGGGGGGGGGGGAGAAGAGACCATTTTAATACCCTGTCTCAAAAGCTTTCGTTTCTTTTTACGTTCCTTGGGCAAATATGTCTGTGGATTCCTTACTCTCAAGGCTTCGTGATCGACAAGGAAGGACCGACCCTCCTGCAGGCACGGAGGTGGTGGCACCCAGCTCGGCACGAAGGGCGAGTCATACCCGGGGACGGAGAGTTAACAAACGTACTGCACGGCTAATGTGAATGGCCCAGACGCCGGTGCTCCAGCCGGTCCTCGCCAGGAGTCGCTGACTCCCTCCTCCATGCCCATTATCCTCTGCTTCTTCGTCGCACGGCCCACCTGAGGTGACAGCTCCTCCTCAGCTCCCAGGGGTGTCGAGGCGACAGCTCCTCCTCAGCTCCCAGGGGTGTCGAGGCCCTCCAGGTGAGCTTCAGGCTCCACAGAGGACGACGGACTGGACTCAGCCGAGTTGGTAAGACAGGCCGACCAGCAAATCAGAGAGGGACCGGCTTGACATCTCATGGCTCTTGCTAGCTGGTCAAAGGGACCACATCCTTTCTGTCGTCAGACACACAATGTGACAGAAGGTCTCTGGCAAGGACTAGCAGGCTGGATACTGTATCTCTAATACGTTTACTTTGACATTCTTTTGAGGAGTACATGGAGAGACGGAGAAATTGGTCGTGAGTTTACATGTTCCCTTGTTCTCGTTACATTAAATGTATCTGTAAGGAGGGTTTGCTTAGCATTCCCGGAAAAAAAAAAAAAATGTTCACATTCTTTAGGTCTGACCCGTGGTAAGGAGAGGGAGGGTTAGAGTATCAACTACTGACCATATGGAAGTCTTGAATGATATAAATTCAGAGATCCAGACCAGCTGAATCGAAATTAAAAATGTACATATAAAAATGAGTTAGATAACGGGCAGGAGGAGAAGAGAGAGAGAGAGAGAGAGAGAGAGAGAGAGAGAGAGAGAGAGAGAGAGAGAGAGGTGCCAGGAAGAGCGGGGAGTCACACTGAACTGGAGACAGGCTTTCAGACTAGCATGTGGCGTTTCCTGTGTAGGGCGAGGTGGTCCGAGCGAGAGAAGCTGCGGTCACAGTCCGGACACTGGAAAGGTTTGATCCCAGTGTGTTTCCGGAAATGTCTCGTCAGTTCATCGGACCGAGCGAACTTCCACGTGCAGCCCTCCCAGGTGCATTTGTACGGCTTTTCTCCTGCAAAAAAGGCCAAGGAGGCATTTAGGCGTCTTCGTTGTCGAGACTACAAAGAGAAACTGCGATCTTTGAACGAATGCCCTCGGAAAATACAGCCTTTGGGGTAGCATCATACACAATTCTCAATGAACAGAGCACTGCAATTAACTGGAACAAACACACTCTCCATAGAGAGTCAACGAAGAAGAAAGAGCTCTCAGGGCAGGGAGAGCCCTTCTGAGGGACAAGCTCGGAGGGTGTGGATCCTGCATGTGTCGGTGCGCCGGCCTGAAGCCTGCCTGTGCACTTCAGGATTGCACTGAAGCCTTGTGGGTCTCTTATGCTTTGCCATCCGTTTCTAAAACTATAATAGCTGTTAAAAAAATTCAACAACCCACTTTCTTATTGAGTCCCTGACAGGGATGCCACAGACAGTACTTCAAACCCCGATGTTCTAAAAACATTAGGTCCCTCCCTCCGCCTCTGAGACACCAGGCCTCCACACACCCATTCCTGTAGGCTAGCCATCATTCCAAGGTGAGGAACAGAAGGCCCTTTGGGAAAATGTTAGAGAGATCCCGAGTGAAGAAGACCTTCACAGCTAAACGGTGCTCAGCGCTTATCTTATCGGATTAAAGTCACTAATACAAGCTGGCCACCCCCAATGGAAAATTTGTAACACTCTAAGACAGCTGTTCTCAGCCTAAGGGATGTAACCAATTCCCAGAGGTTGTCCGATGATGATTCTTTCACGGGGGTCGCCTAAGACCATCAGAAACCAGAGATATTTGTATTACAATTCATAACAGTAGCAAAATTACAGTTATGAAGTAGAAACAAAAATAATTGTATGGCCCAAGATGAGGAAGTGTTGCAGCGTTAGGAAGGCTGAGAACCACGGCTCTAAAATCTGAAACTGTTTGGGCCTCTCATCGCAGCAAATGTTCTCCTGTGGCACTGTGTCAAGGCTCAGAGTCAGGAAAAGGTCGTACAACTAACGTCACTTCCGGCTGTGTGTAGAAAGCACGCGTGAGACAAGCATGCTTGTGCTTGGACTCGTCCTACCCTCCAGACGCCTCATTACGCTCCTGAATAACATATCCCAGCATCCACAGGAATCCGAAACAGTTCTAGCCCCGAGTATTTCAGGAAGGGACACCTGGCCTATCACAGGTAGCAAATGAGTCCCTGTTTAGCGGTGACCATTGTCTCTATAAACTTGGCCTAAGTATTGGGAGTTCTTTGTTTCGTATCTTGCTCCTCAGCCTATACACGCCTGCGTCTGAATCCAAAGAGTCGATAGCACTTTAATGGTAAGCTGGGTGGCGGGAATGGACCTCTGCAGGTCCCAGCCATGCCTAGTAGACGATTTATGGCTGACCGGTCAGCCTTGCTCAGGAGCCCCACACATACTGTTTCCTCTGCCTCTTCCTCCTTCCCGGATCCCCAAACACTACTGCTGTCTCTCTGTACTAAATCCCTGATTCCTCTCCGTAAATAGTCCCAGATAAGAATGACCCACCCAGGGGGCTGGAGAGATGGCTCAGCGGTTAAGAGCACTGACTGCTCTTCCAGAGGTCCTGAGTTCAAATCCCAGCAACCACATGGTGGCTCACGACCCTCCATAATGAGATCTGACGCCCTCTTCTGGAGTGTCTGAGGACAGCTACAATGTACTTACATATAATAAATAAATAAATCTTAAAAATAACAAGGATGACCCACCCAACTCAGACAACCAACACTCTGGGCTCTAGACAAGGGTCACATAACCAATCACTGTTCAGAGCAGTTCAGCTCTGGTGTCCTCTGAAGGGCCCGAGCCAGGAGCAGCCTCAGCACACAAAGGAAGCGTGGATCCCAGAAGCTGCTGGAAACATCTGTGTGATTTCTTTGAGCTACCTTTCTTTCTCCTTTCCTTTCCTTTCCTTTCCTTTCCTTTCCTTTCCTTTCCTTTCCTTTCCTTTCCTTTCCTTTCCTTTCTTTTCCTTTCCTTTTTTTTCTAGATAGGGTTTCTCTGTATAGCCCTGGCTGTCCTGGAACTCACTCTGTAGACCAGGCTAGCCTCGAACTCAGAAATCCGCCTGCCTCTGCCTCCCACCACTGCAAGGCTTGAGCTGCTTTTCTAGCAAGCCCTCAGGAGCCCCGGGGATGACAGCATATGTTTCTACGCAGAGAACAGGGTTGGCGTGACCTGGCAGGTGACTCTAGGCTCAACACTGGCCAGTATGGAGCACACTCTAGAAGAGCTAGAGTAGGTAAGGACACAGGAGGTCTTTCAATTGTCAAAGACAGACATCTGGTGTATTTGCATTCCTTTCCTCACTAGCTCCCTGACGCCCATCCTCAGAGCCCAGATGAAAATACTGGGTATGGTGGTGTAGCCGGGGAGGCGGGGGGCAGGTGGATCTCTGTGGGTAGCTGGCTAGCCGAGTGGGGGAACTCCCGGCCAAAGAGACCCTGACTCATAAAAGGTATTTGGGAGGGGCCACTCACAAGGCTGTCCTCCCCTCCACATAGTCCCCAGCAGAGTCCTGGGAGGGCCCCATCCCTGACAGTGAGTCCGATCTCATCGCCCCCAGCTCCCTAGGACAGACTTAGCGTGGGAAGGAGCAACCTGAGCCAGGGACCACTTTGGTTCTAAAGATCCTAATAATTATCTGTGGTAGATTATTACAAAGACTCTCTGGGATTCACCTAGACATCAATACATTCACTTTCAAGGTAGGGGACCTGCATGAACCAGGCAGTGTCCCTCACCCAAAATGCCTAGGAGCAGACGTGTTTCGGATTTCAGACTTTCAATCCCCGCAACCCACTCGAAGGTTGGAGAGAATGTCACAAAACTGTCCCCTGGACCTCACTTCCACACCCCGGCGTGTGTGCCATACCCTGCCTCCCCATAATAATAAGAAAATAAAAAGCGTGTGGTCTCAGGGTGTTTGGAATGCCGGGATACGCCGACTCTGCCGCTCACACCGATCAACCCTGTTCCCGTCCGTTCGGGCACCGACGCGTCCCCTACCTGTATGCGTTCTTCTGTGTGCTTTCAAGTGCGAGCTCTTAGTGTAGACCTTATTGCACCCATCATAGTCGCATCTGTGTATCCTGCGCTTCCTTTGGGTATCCGGGGACTCCACAGGTAGAGGTCTCTTCCCAGGCTGCACGATGACCGAGGGATGGTTCCTATTGAAGCCAAGAAGAAATGCAAAACATTGAGCGAAGGTGCTTCCCTTCCCTCGAGTCTACTAAAAATAAAAAGCATTTACAACATCGGGCAAAAAAAACGAACAAAAACCCCCAACGAAATACAAAACAATAAGACCATTAAAAAAAAAGAGAGAATTAGCTGTTCAACCCAAGAAGCGCTGCTTTTATATAGTCATTCAACAAACACGTAGCGAGCACCTACCATGAGCCAGGCACTGTGCTTGGCACCGGGACACAAAGATGAATAAAAACAGGGTTCCTGCCCTCGAGGAGCTCACACTCTAGGGAGACAGACATGGAGATAAGTAATGACAGCAAGAAGGTTAGATGCTCTGCCGAGGGAGGTGCCGCGTGCGTGCCTGCGTGCGTGCGTGCCTGGAGAGGCTGCGGCGCGTCCCGAGCTTCTCAGCGCTGCACCGGGCTAGCTCTCTGATTTTCCTTTTTCTCAAAGGAAACATGTAAACAGTCAAATCTCTACTTCTTGGGCCAACTCGCTGCTCGACTTCTATCCTTCCCGTCACAGTCTCTTTGAACGATCTGGCTCTTTCAAAGTCGTCCTTGCTGTCCCCAGCATTGTCTTTGAGCGCCAGCGTGGCTCTCCCACAAGGAAGGGATCCAGCACTCACAGGGAAGTGGGGGAGGGCGGGGCTGTCACCCGATGTCCTCCCCACCTTCCCCACCTGTCCAAGGGTTCTTAAGCCACACCAGGGAGAGCAAGGGCAGATGGGAAAAAGTATGGCGGTCCCCCCCCCCCCCAGCCCTTTCCTGCTGTCGAACAGGTCAGTGAAGAGTTCTGGTTGGCCCCGCCCATTTCTCATGGGATATTAATTATTGGATGCAAGCGTGTGCGGGGGGCCTCTGACTGAGAGCAGAGGCACCGTCCCTCAACTTGAGTATCCGGGCCCTGAAATATTCTAAAGGATGCACGGACGTTTTCTATGTGGGAACAAATTAAAAATGTTTACAGAAGCGCATTAAGCACCACCCATAAAATTGTTTTGGCTTTAAAAAATTTACACACATAGGTTTTTGTTTGTTTTGCTGGAGGTGACCGGTTAAATAATAGAACATGGGTTTGTCTTATGTTTTTTTTTTTTTTTTTTTCTGTCAGTACTTTAAACCTTACCCTGGGAGCTGAGTATAGACAGATAAACTAAGTCTGGATTCAGAGACACAGAAAAGTAAGCGGAAGCGGCAGGGGCGTGGCCAGGTAACTTCCAGACATGCATGTATTTTTAAACCACAATGGAGAATAAGGTTTATTTGGGTTTTTCTTGTTAAGATTGAATAAGTCACTAAAAATCCTTCGGTGAAAAGGAAGTCATCGTTTTTACTTTGGAAAGTTCTAGGGAAGATTCAGTGGCCTGTGTGTCTAGCGCCCAGGCAGGCAGTCCATGCCAAGTGGCTTTAGGAATCTTGCCCAACAACTGGGTTTGCTGTAGGTGGAGAATCGACATTGTTCCAGTATAGTAATTACGACTGCTTTCCCACTGTCCGCCTCTGTGCCTCGATTTCCTCTGTGAGGTGGTGGTGGTGTGTGTGTGTGTGTGTGTGTGTGTGTGTGTGTGTTACTGCTACCAACTGAAAAGGCTGTTGCGGGTGACTACTCGGAGAACCACAGGACAGCGTTTGCACCGGAGGCCAAATGACTAACAGAAAGCCGCCAGTACTCCGCACTCAGAAGCACCCTGTCCCTCTGCGAGTCACAGTCATTCAATTCCTGTGGAGTTTTCTGGATGTTTCGAAGTTGCTCTAAAGAACTATCATGGTGGTGTCTATTGGAAAACTGTGTGGTAGTATAGGTTAAAGTCAGAGAGAGAGGGGTTAAGGGTCTTGACAATCTAAGAGGCCATCAGGGATCAAACAAGCACAGGCTATGCTGTGTAGCAGGTCCCTGATCTGAGTTAAATTGGCCCTTCCCCGTAGGTGTCCTCAGACCCCCTCTGGTTTCCTGTTATCCCATTTCTCTGTCCTAAATGCAGCCTCACAAAGGTAAAAAACACATGGAATGGCATTATTTAAATTTTATTTTACAATTTTGCTATACCTTCGAATGCATTTAAAAACGATCCTAATGCTGGCATTCTGGACCAGGCAAATGGGCTTCAGAGCTCTGAAGCCCACGCCCAGGCATCAGCAGCAGGCTTTCACGGCTGGTGGGGCCGAGCGCCAGGCTCGCTGCAATGTTCTAGGCACTTGGCTTCGAGCAAGTCTTTCCTGGCTAATGTGTTCTATGTGGGCTCCTACTGGGCCCACTCCAAGACATTACTCAATCCCATCTGCGAAAGAATTACATAGAGTGCATGTTCCACTGTGGCTAATCTACAGGGTTTTTTTTTTTTTTTTTCCCGGAGGAGAAAAATGCATCTTAGGTCAGCATTAAATAAACACATTACTCATTAAGTATTTAAAAGCCTCTAGCAGTGAGGTCACTAAAGGAATATTACTTGAAACAGAATATATATATCATGTAGCTCAGGCTGGCTTAAATGCCTGATTCTCCTGCCTCTACCTCCCACATGCTGGGATCACAGGCATATCCTACCACACACTTAGCTGGAAACAGTATTTTTTTTTTTAAGCAGTATTTAAAGAATGGGAGACTGCTTTCAAATACTTTCCTACAATGTCTCACATTTTAATTTGTATTGTACGACTTCGGACTAGCCCTCTGCCACCTACCGGCCAACTGCACAGGGAGTGCCCGGAGAGACAGAGCTCAAAGCAGGTCCTCTGTGTCTGTAAGAGTGGGACTGTGGGTGTATTGGGGTCCCTTAAAACTAATGTGTTGGCTCGTCAGTTCTCTATCTACTCTGAATAAAAGAACTCACTTGAAACACCTGGAGCAGGGCGTGATGATTCATGCTCGCAACCCTGATAGGCAGGAGGCTGAGGCAGACAGGTCAGGAGGCTGAGGTCAGCCTGGGCCGCCAAGACCCCGTCTTTAAACAAAAGTAGACAAAACCTCTAAAACTCAACTTTTAAGGGAAGTACTATACAACCGTGAAAAAGGAGAGCACGGGCCTCCAGGATAATTTCCACGCCTGATGCTGCGGCTGAACAAAGAGCCGCCCTTCCCATCCGCTAGGGACTACCTCTGATGCCACACATATACCATCATCTCTAGACCAAAGGCTCAGGGTGGTCACATAGGAGCTGCTAAGAAAGCCACACGCACCAGTGGTGGGTGTGACTGCAGCAGATCCGAAGTCCCCCCCCGCAATGGCTTCTGTAGAGCCAGGGGAACTCACACTCTAAGGTTGAGCTGTGTGACAGGAGAGGAGAAGGTAGGACAGGAGAGGTAGGCAGAACCACATTTCCTGAAGCTGGAGAGATCGTGCGGAAGAGGGGTGATGGGGGCGGGGAGGGGGGACCTTCAGAGGCAGTGGCTGTGGACGCTGAGGCTGCCCCAACGCAATGGCTGGACCCAATGCAGACGCTCTGTAGAGTTGGTCCAAGAGTAATTACAACAAAAGACAAAGACAGGGGACGTGGGCAGTGACCTGAAGCACAGCACAGGGTCAAACCACAGATGACTTCTCCATGTGAGGTACCATCCTGTCCAAGCAGAGGCTCAGATGCTGGCCAAGACAGAGCATCCTTCCTCCTGGCTCCAGGGGCAGCTACGATTAAAGACCCAATGTCAAGATTTCTTTTTGCACTGAGCTGCTCTGAGCTGCATGGGAAACTTCGGTGGCCAACACTGTCGTTGTGCTAGAAGTGACAACTATGGGTGAGGGGGTGGGGCAGCTTCTGTTTGACAAGTGACAACTTGTGGTTGTTCAAGATGATGTGAACATCAAATCCAGTCTTCATGGAAACAACAACAACAACAACAACAACAACAACAACAAAAGATTCATGTGGTCACCTTGGGGGACCCATTGCAGTGAGGCTGACACAACTCTTGTAGAATATGGTCCGTGTTGTTCTTGGAGACTGTCTTGGCCACGGTTAACTGAGGCACCACCCAGTGATGCCACACAAAAGAGGATCATGTGTTTACAACTCCATGCTTTGATTCCAGGTCCCCAGATGGGCGCCAGTACTAAAAACACCAGGTCTGCCTATGTATACTTACTCTTGCAACAAGGCTTGCGGGGGGGACACTGAGTTCATTAAAGGGGGTGACATTTCTTCAGGGTAATATTCAGTCCTCTGTGTTTCAATTCCAGGTTCTATTTTAATTTTTTTCTGTAATATGGGCTTCTCATATGATTCAATTACAGGTACTAAAAAATAAAAATAGAGAAATCATTCTACACACAATGTATCAATTTCGGCTCGTGAAAGCTCACCTCATGGCTTCTAGCTACCACATGCTCGTCTCTGGCAAGGGTTATTATAGCAGGACTCAATTTGTGAGCGATCCTCACTTCTTTTGAAGCGGAGGGACTCAAGATGATTCTCCTTTACAAAATCTGGCTATCCCCACCGTCCCCACTCTAGGGTTGACAAACAGGTGGCTTGTAAGAGCCAGCAGCAGCATGATCAGAAAGTACTTAAGTCTCTTTTGTGCCCAGGACAGGTATTGGTACTCAGTAAACCAAAGTATAAAATACACTGTGAAAGTAATTGTTGGTCTCCCAGTATCAACACTTCAAAACCAGGAAGGATTGCCTGGGACAGGCCAGGGTGTCCTTCTGAGGACAGAATAGCTCTGCCTGGTGTAGTCATCAGACTCCTGGCAGAGATGCCGTCTACTAAGCAGGTGCTGGGTGTAGGGGCATGGCCGAGTTTACCTGGCATGCCGCTGTTTGAACTGTCCATCTCTTCTGACAAGGAGACCATGAGAGGCTGCTGTAGGTGGCTTGTGTACATAAAAGGGACAGGCTGGACCACCACGGGCTGGATGACAGGGAGGATGCCCGGGCTGCGGATTCCATGTCTGGACAGCGCAGCCGCCATCACAGGCGGCATCGACAGCGGTACTCCGAAGGGCTGCACGCCAGGAGAAGGGGGTGAGTATTTCTTAATGGGCGGGCTGGAGGAGGGCATGCTGAGCCCGGGCGATGCTCTCCGGTGGGATGGGAATTTCAGAGAGGAAGGAGACCCGCCAGCGGCAGGCGGGGAGCCCCGCTTGTTCACAGTGAGGTCCACTGGCTCCACCTGTATCCCG
Source organism: Apodemus agrarius (assembly GCA_964023405.1). Classification (NCBI taxonomy): domain Eukaryota; kingdom Metazoa; phylum Chordata; class Mammalia; order Rodentia; family Muridae; genus Apodemus; species Apodemus agrarius. The sequence continues at coordinate 42,920,273 of OZ030016.1, forward strand.
TGCGTGAGGCCTTCTGGGGTCTGGAAGAACTTGTCAGATAACGGTGTGGAGTAAATGACCCCGTATTTGTTGGGCTTCATCGATTCTATGTAATTCGATGGGTAGGACTATCAGAAACGAGAAAAAAAAATAAAGGAAAAGTATAAGGAGACATACTTTAGATCTAGAGGTGCATGATCCCCCCCCCCCAAAAAAAAAAAAAAGCTATGGGAGAGATGGTTTAGCTATTGCTAGAAAGTAAGGCTGCTGGGCCCCAAGAAAAACGGAACATTGAATTCATGATTATCATATCCAGTGAGAAGGCTGATACCTGGCAGGCTTCTAAAGCTGTCCGCAACATGGAGGGCTTGAGGCCTTCATTAGGAGTCGGCATTGAAGAGCACCGAGAGCAGGCCAAACTGTATAACCTGAGTTGGGCTTTTTTTTTTTTGAGACAGAGGCTCACTGTGTAGCGCTGGCTGACTCCTCTCCCTTCTCAGCACTGGGATTAAGGTGTGCCCCACCACGCCCAGCACACCACTCATTCCGAACTTCCGTGGCCACAGCTCTGACTGGGATTACTTACTCCTGGGCTCACACCCTTTCTTCTCTGGGTCGGATGGGCTCAACCTCTACCTGACTAGGATCTGCAACTGTTTCCCCTTATAGAATTGAGTCTCTGGACCTAGTACCAGCAAAGCACCCAGGAGGAATACGAGACCAGACCACGAGCCTTGCAGTGATGGGCGTTCTGGGACGGGGGTGGGGCTGGGGTGGGGGGATCCTTGTCATGGAGTACTGAGGGGCCCTCCTCTGGGACGCTAAGGTGGCAATACATGATAACCCATGTAATCCTTGACTTCATTCACGACATGCTGGATTGCCCTATGGAGCCTCCCAGACCCTTATGCAGGAGATGCACACCATGGCTGTAAGACTCCAAACTCTAAGATCACAGTGCACCCAAGGATGGTTAGGCACACTGCTGGGAGTACTCCTTGAGTGTCTAGGGAGCAGCAGCCTAAGATGGCAAAGAATGTCACCTTTCTAGCAAAGTCTTAAGCAGTAGAGATAAAGAGTAAAAGGATGAGCTGAATATATATATATATATATATATATACATATATATATATATACATACACACACACACACACACACACATATATGTATATATATGACTTCCGATACTGTGCCGACATGTGCAAAGGAATAAGACCAGAAAGTACAAGGCACAAGGTTTCAGCATCAGCTTCCATCAGGGGTGGAAGAGTGAAGAGACAATCCCAGATCTCATCTCCTCCCTCTTCTTAGTTCATTAGAGACAGGATCTAACTCCATAACCCAGGCTGGCTTTGAACTTGTAGCAATCCTCCTGCCTCTGCCTCCAAGTGTTGATCTGCACCAGCAAACGCAGGCAACTCTACCTTTCTTTAGAACTAGCCATACCCACCCAAGTATATATCACAAGGCAGCAGGGCCAGTTTAGACAGCAGCATGAGCATTAAGCCTATTTGCATTTAATTAAAATAGGTGTTACTAAAAGAACAAGGCTCACTTGAAAAGAAAATCAGACATTTTCCAAAGATAATCTCAACAATTGACTCCAGGGGGGATTAATTCTCCAAAGGACACAGCTCCGGTGGAAGGCGAGACTTCATTGAAAGGGGAGGAGGGCAGCAGTGTGTGGAGTCTCCCTCATCCTCGGCCCTGCTCCTCCGAGACCTCCCACTGACCTAGATTTTAAGGCCCGTGGTCAGTGGCAGCTTAACGGGAAGCAGTGAGGACACACTGCCCATTCTCCACCGCTGCCACAGCTGGATCGTCTATCCATGGGACAAACCTAAGTGGGAATTTGGGCAGAACCTGGGGGATCTGCAAGTGTAATAATACCCTCAGGGTTCTCAAGGTTGTCACGAAAGAAAAGAGCCACACATCAAGCTGAGTTAAACACACACTGCGCGTCTTCTACATACACTTAGTGCAAATGGATGCCCCTCTTCTCTCTATACTGCCTTCAAGTCCCCAAAGACGCACGCTAGGTGTAGGGAGGCACTCGGGGACAGACACTCAACCCCAGGTCCATAATTAACTATTTCCAGTTCAACTGGCTCACAAAGGAGTGAAGAAATATAGTCCTTCCTTGGCTCTCCAGCAAGTCTGAGCCTCTTCTCTAGGCCAGGTTTAAGTATCTGGGCAGAGCACGCAGCCTACAGCAGTGGCTGGAACCCATCTGGCACGCACGGTGTAAGGCACGATGCACCTTGGGTGGGACTTAGGACGTAAATCCCACCAAGCTACTTCCCTCTGGTCTACACCACTCCGGTCGGTCTAAGCACACAGGTGTGGCTGAACGGGTGGGTCCCAAATACACACCAGAAGCAAATGTTGGATCAAAAAATTCTCTGGGCCATTGACAGGCGTGGATGGACCCCACAACATTCTCCACTGTGTTTTCTGTAACATAGCTGTCCAAAGACGAGGCTCAGACGAGTCTACCAGCTCCACCCCAGCCCTCTCTTCTTCTTCTGTTGAAATGTGCACCGACTGTCCACACCTCTGTCGTGTGTGTGTGTGTGTGTGTGTGTGTGTGTGTGTGCTGACTGCTGCTTGTCACCAGAATGTGAGGCAAGGGCTTCATACGATCTCAATGACTGTCTGGGATGAACTAACCTGCTCTCTGCAAGCCTTCGATCCTGGCAAGGCTGGGTGGGGAAATGCCAATACTTTTGATTCCCGAAGACGTGGGGATTGGGTGGGGTGAGGAGGCTTGGACACTAGCCTAGAGGTCTCACTATTCATAAAGTGAGACTTTCCAGTTTCGTATTTTATTAGGAACAGCTTTGAAGAGTTCTCTTCACAAGACAGTAAGTGGGTGGGACAACTGACAGGAACAGGAAGTCTGTGCTGCTGCTGAACATGAAAACAAGGGGCATCTGTGACGGGCTACTCAGGAGTCCTCAGACCACAGGTGGGGCTGTGTGCACAGGAAGGCGGAAGGCGTGGCACCTTCATAAACACTTGCTCTGGGCTCGGCAAACGCTCTGAGGCAAACAGAAGGCTTTCTGTCCACCTGGCCCAGGAAAACCACCAAGGCTTCTGTTGGGACAGAGCAGGGGAAATGACTGGTTTTAAGAACTTCTCGAAATACAAGGAGTCTACTGGAAGATTCACCAGAAGAAAAAAGAAAAAAAAAAGAATTTAGAGAAAAATTGAAAAGTATTTTTTTTGTTTTGTTTTTTTTTTGTTTTGTTTTTTGTTCCTTCAATTTGTTTTCTTTCTGAGTGCCTGAATCAGAAAGAATCCTAGTTTTTAATCTTTTCTCTAAGGCCGTTCAATCACTTGCAGACTTTTAACACAGTTTATATTTCAGTAAAAGAATGGTATTTTTTTTTCTCTTTTTCTAAACTATGACAAACCATATATTGCTTTGGCTAGGAAAAAGTTGGTAAGTGGGAGTGACAACAGACACACGGACAGACACAGCAGCCTTGCCATGTTTGTGTGTGTGTGTGTGTGTGTGTGTTGGGATTAAAAAAGCATTCTTGAGGCTGGAGGGAAGACTCAGTTAAAAGAATTGGTAGATCCAGCAGAGGACCCAGGTCGGTTCCCAGCACCCACACGGCAGCTAGCTCCTGTCTAGACTCCAGTTCTAGGGGATCCTTCTGGGCTCCTCAGACAATGCATGCGTTGACACACACAGTCCTAGCACACAGAAGGCTGAGGCAGGAGGACTGCCATGAGTTCGGGACAGTAGGGGATACACAGCTAGGCTCTGTCTCAAACGAAACAAAAACAAGCTTACAAATGTCCTAAGCTGCTGCTAACACGTGCTCTCTGACTCCTCCCGTTCTTCCGGTCAGGGTCAAGGAGATGGAATTTGAAGACCTGACAGCGTAAAGTCAAGGCCTTCTTACCCCCTGCACAGGAAGGACTAAAGCTAACTTCTGGAGCTCGAGTGAAATGCTGTCTCTTGTGACCATCAGCACATGAAGGAGAGAAAGATAACTTATTACAAAAATACTCTTACATATTTCCACTTTGTGTGTGTGCTGGTTTTGTTTGGTTTGGTTTTATTCTTGGTCAACATGACACATGGTTGGGGCACCTGGGAAGGGGGACTTCAACTGAGAAACAATTGTCTTAGTAGGCAAGTCTCTGGGGGCATTTTCTTGACAAATGATTGAAGTGAGAGGAATCACCCGTGGACCAGGGTTCTCGGTTCTGTTAGAGTTAGCTCTTGAGCAAGCCAGTAAGCAGAGCTCCTGCATGGTCTCTGCCTCGGGCTCCTGCCCGGATTTTCTCAGTGGTGGAGTGTGACCTGGAGCCGTAAGCCGAAATAAACCATTTCCTCCCCACGCTACTTTTGGTCCTGGTGTTCATCTCTGCAGCAGAAAGCAAACTGACACAAAAGACAAGTCGCAGTGTCCTGACGCATAAAATAAAAATTCCTTTTATTTCCTTTTCCCTCCGGTGAAGCACACTTTCCTGGTACTGGGGTTATCTCCCTCTGACCTCACGGGGTGGGTCCTTGCATTAACTGCAATGGGGTTTGTGAGCTGGACTCTCACGCCTGATTAAGAACACTGGCTGTGTCACTGATGGCCACACGCCATTTATAAACATTATATTTCCCAGTTACAAACTAGAGATACAGGCGTGGCTATCTTTTAACTTTCATATTCCCGGATGATCGTGTAACCGCCGAGAGAAAGCAGGCCGAGGAGGGAGTGCGCAGCACGGCGTCCTCACGCTGTGACCCATTAGTACCCTCATGCTGTGGTGACCCCCAACCATAACATTATTTTGTTGCTACTTCAGAACTGTAATTTTTACTGTTGTATGTAATTGTAATGTAAATATCTAATATACAGGATATCAGATACTGAACCCCATAAAGGGGTCAAGACCCAAAGGTTGAGAATCACTGCCTTAGAAGAAGTCTTTTTATAATGATTACAATTTTAATTGTTCAACTATTACATTCAGGCACATGATAACTGCCTTATCTAGCTATTGGGCTAGAATGTAAATATTATTTCCTTAGAGATACTCTCACTGATTTTTTTCCTTGTTGTTGTTGTTGCAGACGATAGTAAACACGCCATCGGCTTAGTAACATCCGTGGTAACTGAGTTCCGAGCACCTTGGAGTGACCCCGTGTCTTGTATAAGTATTTCTGGCAGGCGCTCCCACAGCCAGTGTATACGGATGATGTAATTTTGCAAGCGTGTCATTCCCAACTTTCAGATACACATCCAGGCCAAGATTTTTTTTCCCCCTTGTGAATATTTTCCAAACCCATGGAAGAAAAGAGCCGGGCAGACTGGGAGCTGCCTTGTTAGTCGGTGTCTACTAAACCACATCCTCTCATCTAAACCGCTCCTGCTTTGAAAAGTCGGGCACCTCCTTGTCACCTGTGTCCCTAGGACTGGGACCTACACAGACACCTTAACCCCCTGGTGCTGGTGCGTGAGTAGTGCTACAGCCTGGCTCTCAAGAGGGACTGACTGAGCGCTAAGGTTTAGAAAGAGACCATAGACGGGATTCCCACCCAGCCACACACTCTTCTCCAAGGGAAATCCGATCTGGTCTCACTGCCAAGTCCTCTCTGGCTGGCTTCTCCTCAAGCCATCCCTTCTAGAACCGCAGCCCCATATGGCTTCTGTCAGTGCTTTCTGTCTTTTTTTTTTTTTTTTTTTTTTTAAATCACTTTGTTCTCAATGTGTTTTACACATACATTTGTGAACTTAACTTTCATTGTGGACAGACTGGCCTACGGTTGACCCCGTCTAGGGGTGTGGTGAGAGTGACACCTCGTTTACTACTGGGGGGTTTTTGAGAAACACCACCTGTCGAATGCCCAAACAAGAAGCACGGTAGGAAACAAACACAACACCCGATGCTATCAGTTAAGAGAGTCGATCGGTTCAGGGAAGCTTACCACCGAGACAGGGTCCATGGCCTCTTGCTTGACAGGGACCGGGTCAAACATGAGCATGCTTTCAGTCGCGTCTTCTAGGGTGTTCGGAGGTCTGGCCTGGAAAACACAACAGCATGCCTGGCCTTAATACCTCGGTCACCCGAACTAAGAAAAAGAAAGTACCCCTTTACCTCTTGGCTCCACAGACCATCTTCTCTCTCACTTCCCACACCTACTATGCAGAAGATGCCCTTTCGCATAATTAAAACCAGGCCTCCCGGGGCAGGACTAAACGAAAGCGGCACTTCTAAGACAGCTACACAAACCCTGACATTTCTGGAACAATATGTACAGCCTCTCCTGCCAGGAAACCTTGCATGGCATTGCTGGGCAGCTCAGCAGAAGGTCCGCCCAGCCCTGGGCTCGTCAGAAGAAGACAGTGAGGAGGAAACCCAGAAGCGACCACCACAGATGCCTGTTCTAACCCTCCGAGGCCTGGTTGAGTGGGTATGCACCATACACGCTGGGCAGGACCTGTGTGGCCACTCAATTCTGTGTTGAAAATGCTTCTTTTTTTTTTTTTGTGATTGGATGGACTCAAAGAGTCAAACCGCGCTTCTCTGTGACAAGATCAGTTTAAATTGTCACCTTTGGCTGGGTGGGGTGGCACACGCCTTTTACACCCGCACTTGGGAGGCAAAGGTAGGAGTGTCTCTGTGCGTTTGAGGCCAGCCTCTGTCTACAAAGTAAATTGAGGACAGCCATGGCTACACAGAGAAACCCTGTCTCAAAACAAAACAAAACATGTCACCGGTCGTTAGAAACAAGGGCTATGAGATAGTTCAGGGGGCGAGCCTGACTTCCACAGTTACCACACAGAGGATGAGCTAGTTGCTCTCGATTTTGCGCATGTACATGTACACACACACACACACACACACACACACACACACACACGAATAAAACAATAAAAACATTGCTGGACCCTTATGTTTCCAACAGTTTCCAACCTGCTCACCACCAGAAATAGCACCAACACATTGTACTTGTATCCTACACAGTTTTAATTTTTATGACAAATTCTTTTAAAGGAGAATTCTTTGCTTTCATTTTGATGGTCTCCTGTGACACACTGGTTTTCTCTTGAGTTACTGGGCCTGAACCTTTTTCCTCTTTATTTGCCATTTCCATTTCTAGGAGGAAAGCACGTGGGTCCTGAGATGCACACCCTCGCCCACTGCGCCATTTTCTGGACATCCTTCCTGTATTAACTTGGTTTACGTGTTTAGCGCTCGGACTCAAGGCAAGGTCTTTTTTACAGGTCCCTCTGGTTCAAGGGGCTAAATGAGCAAGTTTCTCCTGAGAAAGTGGCACACCGGTAAACTCAAGCACTGGCAAGACTGCCAGAGGGGCACGCCCACAAGTTTGAGGCTAGCCTGGGTTACACAGCAAGACCCTGTCTCAGAAGACCAAAAACCGCCAGGTGGTGGTGACGCATGCCTTTAAAGGCAGGTGGATTTCTGAGTTCGAGACCAGCCTGGTCTACTCTACAGAGTGAGTTCCAGGACAGCAAGGGCTACACAGAGAAACCCTGTCTCGAAAAAACCAAAAAAAAAAAAAAAAAAAAGAAAGAAAAGAAAAGAAAAGAAAAGAAAAGAAAAGAAAAGGAAAGAAAGGAAACCAAAAACCCTGTAGAGGCTACAGATAGATCAGTGTGTTAAGAACACACAACTGCTCTTATATCAGAGCAGCTCACAACGACCTATAACCTCAGCCCTAGGGGACCCAGGGGCTCCGTGGGCGTCCTCTCCTGGCCTGCGTGGGCACTGGCACTCACCAGTACAAACACATAGACACATCATTTCAAATAAAAATAAACTCTTTAAAAGAAGTCCCAGGTTCTAGAGTCTTTGCATCTTCTACCTCAGTATGGGAAATGCAGTGCCCAAGTCAGACTCTACAGAGTGTTGGAGCCCTTTCGTTAAGACATTCGCATACACGCGCGCATGTTGTACCCAGCAGCGCTTGCCTTCAGCGGTGTCAGTGCAACCTCTTTAATTTCCATGGCAACATGTAAATTCTACCCACCAAGGGGGGGGGCTGACTTCACAACTAATTGTCCTCTACCCTAGGATGCAGAATAATCTGCAAAAACAATGTGACACCAGGCTGCTCAGCAAAAGACAAAACAGACAGCAAAAATAACTGGGTGGTCTTATGAGGAAGAAAGAAAACCTGTTGTGTTTTGGCATCTAATAACTGGTCCTAACTGAACGACTTCAGGCCTACATGCACAGGCAGGGCTCTAAGACGGGTCCGTGCCCCACCCCTAAGGAAGGAAGAAAGGTGTGTATCTCCTGGTATCTTTAGAGACCATAAAGCCAGCAAGACAGGTGTTCTGCTCCCGTTGATAAGGTCGACAGGTTAGCAGCTTCCTACCTACCTCTCAGTCTTTTCAGTGGAGTTTGCTCTCGGAATCTAGCCCACAAGATGCTTATCTTCGCTCTCACATTCCCAGGTGTGGGAGGGAAGAGACCCGAGGCTCCGGGGCCTCAGACGACAGCCTAAAGCAGCCCCGGGGCGGCAATCCTTCTCACAGGAAGGAAAGAGACCACACTTCTTTCTCAAGTTACAGGAGCCTTTTCCCTCTGAATAGCTCAACAGATGTGCAGTTTTTGGATTTGTAGTACAGTACGTAACACACACGCACGCACGCATGCACGCGTGTGCGCGTGCGCGACTAACTACATTTATTGGTTTCAAACCCCCAGAGCAATCTATATATAAAGCAAGATCTGGAAGTACTGTTAATAAGTTTCTAGGGGAAGCCAGGTGAGGTGATACATGCTGGACCTCAGAATAAATAAAGCTGATTGGTGAGAGAGGATGCCTCAAGTTCAAGGCCATTCTGGGGCTCACCACGGAGTTGGGGGCAGGGGCTGGCTTCGTTCGAATACCTTAAGTTCATTAAGTCTATAGTTAAAAGCTTAAACACAGGCCGGGCGGTGGTGGCGCACGCCTGTAATCCCAGCACTTGGGAGGCAGAGGCGGGTGGATCTCTGAGTTCGGGGCCAGCCTGGTCTACAGAGTGAGTTCCAGGACAGCCAGGGCTATACAGAGAAACTCTGTTTCAAAAAGTAAAAACAAAAACAAAAAAGCTTAAACACAACAATAGGGAAAGACAGGACATCAAGAAATCGGAGCACACCGGCACACATCAGGCTGCCTGTTCAAAACAAACAGCAGCTGTTTCTCTGTACCAGTCACCACTGCTTTAGGCTTTATGGGTTCTGGTGAGGCGAAAAGAGGGGGTACAACTCTCGGCAGAATGCTTGCCACCACAAGGTCCCGGGCTCAATCCTTCACACTTGAATTAAAGTTAATATTTACATCAGGAAAGAATGAGCACAGCACTACCACAGTGCCACCCATGTAACTAACACAGGAGCTGAGACCTGTAAGAATCAGCATCCTAAGACTTGGTCGACAGGGGCTGTTACCAGGGACAGTGCTCTGCAGTTATCGTTACCCTGTTTTTAAAGCTCTTTTTTCTTCGTTTGAAACAGAGTCTCACGCTATAGCCTTGGCTGACCTAGAGCTCCACCTGTCTCCCAAGTGCTAGACTGACAGATGCACACGACTACACCTCCTTCACTTTTTAAAAAGGGATTCTGAAACCACAGACTGGTTCAGTCTTTTACTTACCACACTGACAGCAATTCTAAAGAGAACCAGTAGGTGGCGCACGAAAACAGGCTTTGGAGCCTTAAAGCCGGAGGAAGATTGGAGTTGTACCAGCCTGCCCCAGGGTCTTTAAAGCCTCGTAGGTTTTAACCAGGCTGAGGAATCCTATTAACCTCTTCATGTAGGCATTGCAGAAACCAGAAAACCTCAAGTGTGGTTGTTTCTTTACATCTTAGTTCTGTTTAGCTAAACACTCTCAATCTGAATTAGGCAATGACAGGAAAAACCGGTATGGGGGCAAAACTTTTTGTTTCTAGAAGTCACTGAGGTGCTTTAAAAACCAACAATATAGGAAAATCAGTTTTCTCCCAAATAATTTCCCGTAATTGGAACAACCCGGTCATTTTGTGGGGACGAGCTTATAAAACCAAATTTTCATTTAAAAGTGACGTCCCTTTGGAAGCCCCCCCCCCCCTTCTAGTTTGGCTGCAGATTATCAATCCAAGGGTCGGGTTTCTGTCAGCATGTAACTGTATACTTATATATTAGAAGCCTGGAGAATCATCTAGGTGACTTCTAGAAATGATCCAGCTCCGGCAGTCCGTGAGGCTCACGGTGGTACAACTGCTTCATAAGGGAGGGGAGGGGTGGGGGTAGAGGGTGGATAGAGCCAGGAGTTCTCGGTTTGTTGAGGACAAAGCAAGATTTGACTGACAGTCAGTCTCTCTTTTCTCTTCCTGGTCTGACCCCTAAGGCTTGTCCCAATCGCCTGCTTCCCTCAGAGGGGACCTCAGCCAGGTGTCCCAAGCAGAGAGCATAAGACAACCCACCAAGCAACGATTGGCAAGTACCTTCTTCACTCTCCTGAGCGGCCGAATTTTCAAAAGAGGAAGTAAGTATGTTACTGGTCCCCGCCCTCACTCTCCAAAGGAACTGACAGGGTAAAGATCTGAGCTCGCTGTGTATCTTGGCCAGGAGGGCCAGCGCCGTCCGGGGAGCAGAACTTCCTTTCTGAGAAACCTTTCTTTACATTTCCTTAGCAAACTTTCTGAGCGCTCCCGGGGACTAGTACTACATACAGGAGGTGCCATGAAATGGCCTGGCCAGAAACGCAGAGGGGCAGGGGCTTGCTGGCACCTACCTTGGAAGGGTGTCCAGGGTCCACACCACCCCAGGACTCACCCACCTCCTTCTTCCACTGGCAACCTGAACCGAATTCCACTCGGTATTTCCGAATCTTTGCCTCTCAATCAATTATTTCTGCATTAACGCGGTTGGGGAAAGGGAGAAGTCCATCATTTGGTTTCAGATGGGATGCAAGGACCCGGGGAGCCAGCGATCCTCCCTCCCCTCTCTGTGAACGAGCCACCCCAATTTTACTTCTCCGCCTCCACCCATCGGCTCCACCCCGTGGAGAGTTGCCAGGGCGAGTCCAACTTGTCCAAACAGGACATAGCTTCAGATAAGAGTCGGCCCACACCCTGTACTTCGGAAAGACCAAGTGAAGCAATTGATTTTACATGTAAATAAGGACAGGTGGAAAGGCAGGATCTCTCCAGCTTTCCACGCCAGCGCCCCCCCCGCCCCGCCCCACCCACTCCCAACCCCACCCGAGAACCCGGGAGGGCTGCAGAGACCCAAACCTATATTATTACTCCCCAACTCTGACATTCAAGGGCACCTGGTTAGTACTTGGGTTACACATTTGTTTTCCTCCTCTACGCTCGCTGACAATTCCGTGTTTTACTTTTAAGGGCATGCCACCCAAGATAAATTGAAAAATACCCACAAGGTCTTAATCCTGCTGTGTACACAGCTCAAAAGGCCTCGCCTAAGTCCTCCATGGTCTCCTCGGTGAGGCGTTATATAATCAAATCCAGAAAGGCTGCGTGAGGCCACAGGGCCTCTCATCTGCCTGGCTCGCTATCACTGGAGACCCACCTCACTCCGCCCTGCTGGGCCTCCACCCATGGGGCCCCACCCTGCAGGGAGTGGGAAGGCTGGGAGGGCCCTGACTGGCTCCAGGCTGCAGCCAGTTCCTGGAAATTCCACCCTGAACCAAGGATGGCTGGAACCTTAAAAATAACCAGAGAGAACTGTCAGGGTGGTGTCGTTCCCAGTGCCTGGAGTCCCACGGAACTTTACCTCGGAGGACTGCACCTTCCACACAAAACTGTGCAGGGGGGAAGGTGCCCTCCCCGTCGAGAGTAAACACCAACCCGAAAGCACTTGCAACCCTTTGCTGGGCAACATGGCTCCAGTCCAGCCCAGCCCTCCTCCTCTCTCCCCCTCCCCCCCTCCTCCTCCTCCCTCCAGTCCTTGCTCTGAGAGGTCGCCCCTCCTTAACTCCCGTTTGACTTATTTTCTCGTTTTTCACCATGGAAACCTAAGGTCATCTGTGAAGTCTGCCCCACCCCTTTTCTCTCCATTTCCACCACAGCCACTGGGGCCAGGTCCTCGGGCCTCCCGCTGGAGTCGGGGCTGTGGGGGGTGGGGGTTGGGGAGGGGGAAGTAGCGCAGCCCAACCCCCTTGCCAGCAGTCCCTCCCTCATCTGGTGCCTCCTCCAGGGGAGCCTGGGGCTGCCAGGGCGAGGTTAGCTGCTGGTGCCTGTCACCAGCTTCCCAACCAGCCCAGGCTCCCCAAGCGGCCCTGATTCCCCACCCCAAGCTTTTGTTCATTTTTTGGCCCCGACGCCGGGCAACAGAGTGCTACGCCCCCTCCCCCTTCCGGCTTATCTAAATCCTCCTAATTCTTCAAAGACCTGCTCCAGGCTCTCCCCACCCCATGTGGCCAGCTCACCGCTCTCCACGACATCCAGGTTGGCTTCCTCTTACCTCGCCAAGTTAGAAGAAGGGTGTGTCTTCTATCCCTACCCATGGGGCCCAGGGAAGGTCCCTTCCCTGGCACCTGGTCGAAGGCTCTCTTACTCAGAAGGGCTACTGAACAGAAAGTTGTTTCTGTGCTGGGCCCAAGGAAGTAGCAGCAAAACAAGCCACCCCTCCCCACCAATAATAATAATTATAAGTGGCCAAGCCCTGAGAAGGGCTTCCGCAGACATCTCCTCCTGAACACACTTGAAATGTTCCTAAACAGGTTCCAAGGGGGTGGGGGTGGGGGAGGGCCCAGCCCTACAGGAAATAAGTGATCAAAACTTCCTTTATAAAGTTCCTGCCCCTAACCTTAGCCTGGCCTAGACAGTCTCTGGAGTCCTTCCCACTATCCTCCTCGAACACCCCCCCCCTTACCCACCCATGGAAGGTCTTTGAAATAAACCTAGTATCAAGGGCTCTGAAACCATACAAGAGAATGGTAAGCGGGCAGGGGACAGGAACCAGCTGTAGCTGAGGGGTTCTTGTTTTCTAATGATGATACTTCTGCCTGGTGTGTGTGTGTGTGGGGGGGCACATGCTGGTATTCCCAGTTCCCAGAAGGAATACACACGACTGTGACAACTCCCACAATAGCCTGGGCTACACGGAGAGACCCTGCCTCAAAAACAACAGAGAGCATCCTTTTGTTGACCAATTAAAAACAAAAGCCACGGGATTTGTCTGTCCCGGCTGGTCACCACCACCTTTGTGACGAATGTCCTGTTCTTTACTCATCTGTGTCATTTCGTGCCTTGAGTGGGAACTGCCTTCTCATTTCACAATGCAAACACACCCCGGAGGGCGGGGGCCTAACACCCTGCCAAGGTCACCCAGCTGGAGAGGCGGGATTCGAACCCAAGTTCACTGCCTGACTTCAAGGCTGAGGGCTTGGCACACCACGGAAGTCAGAGAGGGGGACAGCACTCTAAGGGGATCTTCTGTGGAAAAACTAGTCCATGTGGGGGAAATGGCGCTCAGTGATGATCTCACAGCAGCCAACAGGGACGATTTCTAACCTGCCCCCTTCTTTCCAAGCTTATCCGGACACAAGATCAAAAGCTGTATTCCGAAGGCTCCCAGTTAGGTTAATATTCTTGGTAGCCAATGCACCTGCAGTTGGTCCATAAAACCGCTGAGAAAAACTGGCAGCTTTTACCCGAGTAAATACGGAAATCCTCACAGTAACTGTACAAAGGCGGAGGGGTCAGTCAGGTCTTCGTCCCCATTTTAGAAACGAGGAAACAGAGGGACTCTTCCACATGTGGAACTGCAGCCAAGAACCAGAGTGTGCCTGTTGGCAGAGCAGAGCCGTTCTGTGCTGCACCGCCCTGGGTGGAGGGAGCCACTTTTGGGTGGAATCACCTCACCCTGGGGTCACTCCCCAACCGAGGGTGTGGTGTGCACACTGGCCCGTGGTAAGCTGTAAGCGGCGGCGCGGGGAGGTTCCAGGAGCAATTAAAGATTTCAAAATGCCTTTCCAGGTTAGATCACTCAGTGCAGCTCGTCTCTGTCCAGTGGCATAACTCCGAATGATTGCACATAACGTGAGATTACAACTAATGACTAGGTGCTCAATAAATACCTGCGACATGAACAAACGTATGGATGTCAAACTACATGGATAAACATGAAGGGCAAGGCCCCGGGATGTGCACGGTCCGAGGCCAGGGAGGCCAGCATGTCTAAAACACAAAACGTGAATCCCTGAAGGGGTGCAGGAGCGTCTAAAAATACCACGTTTGGAGAAGCGGAACCGGAAACTGATCTTACTAATCAAAGTATTCGGGAGAGCAAAGCTTCGAAGGTTCCAGGGTATAAAGTACAAATAGGTGAAGAGTAGACGGCAGTCATTAGACGCTGGCAGTAAGCAGTTCTTGGAAAGAAAGGCAGAGGCCACGGAGACAAACCCAGGCTGCTCTCCAGGGTAGAGGCTGACTTCAACCATCGCCATCTCTATTCTGTCCGGACTGGGCTAACCTCCGTGGATGAGGCTTGACTCCAGCTGCGAGCCATCTCTTGCATGATCCCTAAACCTTCAAAGACCTGCAACTAGCCTAAGTCCCAGACTAGGCAGAACTCAAGAGATGTTTCTCCTAAGAGGGTTAAAGCTAGACCCGGCGAGTTGACCTGAGTGCGCAGGCGCAGATAGGCAGGCAGTGGTTGCTCCATCTTCGCGCCACCGCACCCCCCCCCCCACCTAGTTAGCTGGGAAAATGATAATGTATTCAGCCTGCCAACACAATGGAAATGGGTTTCAAAAACCTCAAGGAACCAGTTTTGCCAAAGAACTTTACTGAAAACACGCAGAACAAGGCACAGAAGAGGTTTGTTAATTAGTGCACTGAAGACTGTCACAGTCCACGTTCGGTGTGCGTACAGTTGAGCATATGTACGCTTTCTCCTTTTGCTTTAGAAGAGAACATCTCTAGTCCTGATTCACAAAGTATCCACAGTGCCTTTCAAGGAAGGCGTGTTTGGGGTGGGGTGGGGGAGCGGGGCTACCTCCTTTAGACAATACTCTCCCTTATCAGGGCAGACTCCGTCTGGTTTCCTGTCTCCGAGGTCTGGCATGACTGTCTAAGATGAGAAGCAGGGTCTGGACAGCCAGAGCCTGAAATGAGAGCACTGCAGACCATCCTGCTCACTCTGAGGAGGCGGCACTGATGAGAAAATACCCCTCAGCAAACCAGGTGGGAATTGTCCTAAGATTCTAGGGACTTCTCTTCCCACAACAGATAGGATCAATGCTAACTGGCCGCTTCAGAAGCAAGTCCAATTTGTGTGTGTGTGTGTGTGTGTGTGTGTGTGTGTAAAATGCAAGTGGGTGTAAAACCAGCATTTGGAAAACCCAGAGACAGTGAAGTTAAATTGGGCATGATGAGTTACATGAAGAGACGAAACTATTGTTCTCACGCCTAATGGATATAGCAACTACCAAATACAACTTCCCTAACAATTTAATACAGCATTTACAAGCTTGCAACACTCCTGATAGAGCAGACTAGACCCCAACCAAACCTATGAGCCACCTCCCTGTCCCCACCCAAGCAGAATGAATGATCCGGAGTAAACCTCATCAAGACGGTCTACCCAATCTAGTTGGGTTGTTACTAACTTTGTATTTCAACTTAAATAATTTATGAACTTCAGCTTAAAGTTCTCTTGTTCTCAGTGCAGCTTAATATTTCAAGTTGCTTTGTTTTAAGGGAGAAAGAAAAAAAAAAGAAAAAAAAGAAACCCAAATCAAACCACTCCTGGGGATTTCTAAGACTTCCATAATTTTTCAAGGAAAGTGTCATGAGCCTACTGTTTGACCCTAGTAACTTTCATAGATGGTGCAGTTGGAATATTTCTTTCACTTCGTATAAGGTTATAGTCATCTTTTTGTAACTATTAGCAGGATGAGATACTTAAAGCAACTACCTATTCTCAAGCCTGGCAGCTTGGGCTGGTTTGTGTTTAGTCATCTCTTGAATAAGTCCATCTCAAACTCTGTAGATCATTCCTTCAGGTCTTAAGGAAAATCCCCAAGTAAGCTTGGAAAAGACAAATAAAAGTCCCCAACCCAACTCTTTCTTTTAAAGAAGTTTCTCAAGAGCAGGAGAGAGAGAGAGAGAGAGAGAGAGAGAGAGAGAGAGAGAGAAACTTACTAAACAGTTTATCCAGACTGTCGAGGCCACAAGCTAGATTGAAAAACTGATATTATGAGAAAGATAAGCATCGCTCTGTTTTCAAAACAGAAGATTACAATTTTCCAAACCATCATTCAAGAATCAGCACTTACCTCTCCTTTTCCTTAAGATTTTTTATTCTTAAAATGGGCTAGAAATCACCTCTAGGATATAGCAGTATCTATCCCTTTGCCCTTAAAAATATTATTCTTCTGGTTTAATCTTTATCCCTTACAGAAATAACCCTGAACTTTTTCTTTTCTTGATACTTGTCATGCTTTGCTTGAATAATTTTTTTCTAGAGATTTCTCTCCTTCAAAACAAGCAAGACTTTGCAACTCGGCTCAGGTGGCCAAGCTGTTTAAATTCTCCGTCCCCTGGGCCTACCTGGGGCAGCCCGAGTGAAAAAGAGCAAGGGTGGGCCAGAGCTTTCGCATGATGCGAGATCTTTAACTCTAAGGTGTTAATCCTGATCTAAATTTGACAGCTTCGGGGCAATGTGCCTATCTCCAAACAATGGCTGTATCCACCTTCACAGGAAAACTGCAAAAAAACCCCGACTTCCTTTCTATATCTGTCGAAATTCCCTACCATCCCAACAGTGGGGTAACTTTTAAAAGGTAAAAGTATTGATTTGCCCCTATAAACAGTGGGGCAAAGGGTGTGTGTGAAAAGGTTAACTGACTTCTCATTATGACATAACACAGGCATCTTAAGCAATCACAGTGTAGAGACATGATAACTCCCTGGGTGGGGATACAAAGTGGAGGGGCAGGGACCATGGCCTGGTTTAGGCTACTGATCGACCAGAAAACAGCCTGAAACAGGAAAGAGCACACACATGCCACTTGGAATGTATGACGCAAACCCCAGCCTTGAAACAAAGAACAGGAAACAGCCCGGCCGGCAGTGCTGGAGAGAGCGCACAGAGAAACGTTTAGCCAGCCCTCCCTGACCCTATATTCATGAGCAGCTGGAGTTTTTAAGACAACAACAGGGGGGTGGAGGTGTTTGTTCTATGGGTGTGAATAATAACACCAGCTTTATACAAGGGGACCTGCCCTATTTACCAACAGGGGCTGGCTGCCACAGATAGTAAACATCCCAAGTACACACGCGATTTTATCGTTCTTTAGGCTGCAGAGACCTTCCGAGGAGGGGGCCAGTCTCCTTCCTGACTTCTTTTGTCCCTTTCGGCCAGGTCCCAAGGGCTAGCAGCCAGCCGTGCCCTGACCACATTCTATGCTGGGGAAAAGATCTGTTCCAGCCACCGTGCACAGTGAGGAAAACCTAGAGAATGCAACTGCTGTAAGAACCCAGGTTACGACCCCACAGAACCAGAGTTGGACCGCGTTCAAGCGTCCTTTGGTCACAGCTAAATTCGAAGACAGACTTTGCCTATTTGACCACTTGAAAATCTCGTTCTTTTTTCAAATGTAGCGAAGGACACAGCTACTCACTAGTTCTCCACATAAACCTATTGAAAGTCACCTTTTTAGGGAATGTGATTTTTTTTTTTTTACTCCAAAACTGATAATGCAAGTCATAAACTCCAGCACCAATTGTACCAGATAAATCAATGATTCTTTTTTCCTGAGGTATTCTAAGGCAGCAGGGTCCATTTAAAGTCCCATCCACACTATTTTTTTTCTTTATACTTGGTTAGCCAAGATGGTTTTAACTCGACTCAGGTTTCCTTTATCAGAGACTTAAGGATTGATAGGTAGACGTAACTACAGGTTAAAAAGGAAAAGGGGGGGAGGGGGGAAGGCATCGCTGTACCCATAGCAACAAGATTGAATTTTAATAAAGAAACTTTGCAGCGAAGTGACAATGGCTCTCCCCACAACTGTGGAGCTTTGCACTAGAGAAAGGTTTGCAACCCAAGCAGTTACTGTCCCTCCCACTCTCCGATACTCTCCTTTCCGCCAGAAGGTCTCCTCAGAGCACCTTCACAGGACTCGGCTGGTGGCGGCGGTCTGTAGCAAACCCCACGGAGGAGAAAACGGATTTTTCTCTAGGGAGTTTAAATTAATCAAACATCTTCTTTCAGGTTTCTCTCCGCAGCCTAAGGTCAGCACGCATGTCTGAACCAAGGAATAACTCAGGGGGCTCTTTCTTCATAGACGCTAACTTATAAACCTATGAAGATGTTGGTTACATCCCTGAGATGAGGCAAGATAGCATGCAGACGGAATTTCTTATAAAAAAAAGTGTTCCTCAAATTTATGCATAAAATTCTCGTTTTTATCACAACTGGCCCATGCCCACTCAATTTTGCTTAGTAACAAGATAGCAAATCTAAATTGAGTTCAGAATACCAGTTCATACTTTTCCCTCCCAACCATACACCACTCTTGAAAAGAAAGTATCTTTAACAATACTTAAGAAAAAATAAGTTCTTAGAATAAAATCTCAATGACTCCGTGTAAAGTCTTTATTTTGAAGAATACAAGGTGAACAATATCCAATGCCCATTAAACCTGAATTATTCAAAGGCTCATTCATATCCAACTAGTATTATTGTAAACTACTACTATTGTAAGTACTGCAGTAAAAATTTACAGAAGTGTTTCTGTTATCCGCCAAAGACATGGATATGACAATTCCAACTCTTATTTCCACCTCCAAGCTATCCAAAGGTTCACAGTCCCGTGGTCCCTACGGGGCTCCGGCTCCCTAACACCGAAGGCACAGCTAAGCGCGCTTCGATCCTTTGCTCCAGGCACTGCGGCAGGTTCTCTCCACGTCCCCAAAGGCAGACTCTCCAAACCTCGGTGGTTCTTTTCCTCCCCCTGCCTTCCCCCACGAGCCAAATGACCCAGCAGTTAGCGCACTCCGGGTATCGAAAAAGGGATGCTCTTTCCACTCCCGATCGCCCCCAAGTTTCTCGCCCCCTGGCGCTGGAGGCTGGGCTCCAAGTTTGCCGGGCGGCAGCTGGGGGCGCGGGTGGGGGGCGGGAGCCCCGAGTCCGGGCGGGAGGGGGAAGGAGCAGGCGCGCGGCCTCGCCGCTACCTGGCTCCCTCCAACGCGGCAGCTCGCGGGGTGCGCCGGGGGCTCCGATGGGAACAGAGCGCAGGGGTGGGGGGTGCCGGGACCACACAGGTGAGCCCCGCCCGCGGGCTCCCGCTCCACCGAGTTCCCCTATCCCACGATCCCGCCCGCCATCCCCTCCCCCTCGCTCAACCCCAGCTCCGCTGCACTTTCCCAAGCCCGAAGGAGCCCTCGCTGCACCCCGAACCCGTTCTCCGCGCCCTGCTTTCTCCGAGGGGGTGGGGAAAAAAAGGGAGAGAGAGAGAAGCAAGCAGATGCGGCGCAAAGCGGGGCGCAGGACTGCAAGGTGAGGGCGAGGGGACTTACTCTGCCAAGCGCGGTGCCGAGCGCAGCGGCCAAGAAACCCAGGCCCGGCTCCCCCGGCTCCCCCGGCGCCCGGAACACCGCGGGCCGGCAGGTCAAGCGCTTCGGGCCGGACGGCGTCGGGGACGGGGACAGCGACCGCACGGACGCGCGGGTGGGGTCGGCTCGGGTGGCGCTCGCACTGCGCTCGGGCCACGGCTCCGCGCGGCTCGGCTCCCGGCTCCCCTCTGGCTCCTTGGCACCAACTCTGGGCAGTCACATGACGCCGGCGCCGCTCGCTCTGCGAGCCTCCCCGGGGCTGGCGGGGTAAGTAGAGGCTGGGAGCCGGGGTGGGAGGGTCAGGGAGGGGCAGCGGGAGCCGCCACAGCCGCCTGGGCTGGGAGGGGTCCCCACCCACTTGGGTGGAGGCAGCCGCCGGAGGGGTCGGCGAGTCACTGGCAAACACGCACCCCGCCCTGCCCTTCCCCGCCCCCGCCTCCCGCGCCGCCCCCGCCCGCGCCCCGCCCAGTCACCCGGGGCCAGCCTGACAGACACTCATTATTCCCCGGAGCCGGGCGCCGCCCCGCCGGCTCGACCTGTCCCGCGAGGCGCGGCGCGGCCTCGGGGCTGGGCGTGAGCAGCCCCCGCCCGGCTCTCCACCCTGGGCCTCCACCCGTCCGAGCGCTCCGCCCCGCCGCCCTGAGCCCAGAGCCCGCGGCCCCGCCCTGGCCGTCCCAGCCTCCTTGCTGCGGCCTGAGCCCCGGAGGGGGGGGGAAGGAAGGGCGGCGTTGGCCGCTCCGGGCGTCACACGCTCCCTGCCCGTAGCGCCGCTTCCAAAACACACAGCCCGGGTTCGCAGGCGAGCCGAGGAGGGGGGAGCGGGGCCGTCAATCACTCGCTCCCGCGGGAAGGGCCGCCCCTCCCGGGCAGAGGGCGGGAGAGCGGGTGTCGTGGCCCAGGATGCCCGTGCCTGCGCCGGGGAGCGCGGTGCTTCGGGAGCGATCGCTGCCCGGTACACAGGGTCGCGCTGCAGCCTGAGCGCTAGCGCTCTGGGCTCCGGGACTCCGGGTCGTCCCGGTACTTTTGCCTACCCTGCAGGGGCGGCCGCGCTAGCGTCTCCAGCCTGGAGGGACTTTGCTCGGAAAGGTGGAGACCCCCGGAGGGGTGCAACTCCCCTAGGCCCCGCTGCCATGGAGCGAAAAGGCGGCCGTGGGGCAGCCTTGCCGCCAGAAAATTTAGCAAACTTCGGGCAGATCCTCCCACCTAGGGGGCCAGAGTTCTGGCTGGCCCTGGGCGCAGCCCCGGGACCTTTCCTTTTTCACACTTAAAGAGGGCTAGCAGCCTCAAGGCACTTTTTCGGTCGAAACCAGGCCAGTGCGAGGACAACTTCGCTGAGCTTGGTGCTAGGCTAGAGTCGGATGCTTTTGAGTTTCTTTTTAAAACAGTATTAATGTAATAAGAAACGCAATAAAAAGAACAAAGGACAAATTGGTCCAATTGTTTTAGTTCTGTGTAATGTTTTAAAACAACCCGGCTTCAGTCTATGGCTTGTTATTACTTCAAGATGTTTTAAAGGCCCCGTAAGTTCACCATTCTCACTTTGATGCTTCAGTCAGGCATGGTACTACTTAAAACGTGGTGATACATAGGTTCCCCACTCCCTTGGTGTAACTACATGGTACAATTAAACTAGAACCCCGTAACCTCCAACACCGAAAATTGCCTGTCCTGAGGAGACCCAGAACCCACTAGCTCACATTCCAATATAATGTCCCGTTTAAAGGGTCTTGGGTGGTTTGAGGGTCTTGGGTGGTTTATTTCCAAATAAAATAGTCAAAGTTGTGTGTGTGTGTGTGTGTGTGTGTGTGTATGTGTGCGTGTGCGTGTGCGTGTGCGTGTGTGTGTGTGTGTGTGTGTGATTTGCTAATTGCTGCACATTGCTCACCAATCATTAGCAGTATGCTTGAATGGCTTGGATTTAAATGAGTAGTTGAAAATGTGATGACTATGTAATTGTTTGCCTGGCCCATAGTAGGTGCTCAAAAAGAAAATACAGGTTTCACCCAAGATGACATGGGATAATGAAAACTTGAAAACCTGTCTTCTAAGGTTCGAATGGAATGGGCATTGAAGAAGAAAACAAAAACAAAAACAAAAACAAACAAACAAACAAAAAAAACAAGAGGGTAGATCTGATGGCTTGAAAAGTGGCCCAAGATAAGAAGGGAGTGACTTTGAGAAGGTTAGGGATGGGGTGGGGGCTAACACCTTACTGAGCACTCTGATTTAGATGCCTCCAGGGTGGAAGGTCAAATCAAAACCTGCATTAAAGTGTGTCTGAGTAGAATGTAGAGCTGAGTAGCTGGGTGAGAGACTCAGAAGTCCTCCCGGTGGGCAAGTCGGCTTCGCCTGGAGTCCTTCTGGACTCTCGCCCCTCCCTTAGCAGATCACCAAACCATCTCCTGTCATTACCTACTCCTTGGCCACTACCCCGGTGCGCCCAGTTGCAACAGCCGCTCCCATTTGTAGCATGATTAAAGGTGTGGGAAGAGAGGAAGCCATGGAGTAAGACTGTCCTTTCTAAATAAAGTACAGATCTAGATGTGTCAGTTTCTTGGGTGGCTCAGTTTAGGCTCAACCTTTGTATCTCTACCGAAGGGCTTCTGTCTTAGTTACTTTTCTATTACTGTGATACACTGCCGTGATCAAGCTGACTTCGAGAGAAGGGAGGGTTCATTTGGAGTTTGTGATTTTTATCTTCATCACCCTCACCGTGGGAAAGTGTGGCCCCAGGTAGGTATGGCACAGGAACTGCCGAGAGCTTACACTCTGAACTGGAACAGCGAAGAACTAACTGGGGATGGTGGGGGGGGGGCTTTGATACCTCGAGCCACTTCCCAGTGACCCCCTTCTTCCAGCAGGCATCTCCCAAACCTCCCGAAACAGGGCTACCAACAAGAAACCAAGTATTCGGGTGCCCAAGAAGATTTCACTCTGCCCGACCAGCACATTCTGTTCACTGGCATCTCTAGTCTGGCCATGCACTAAAGCAAAACGCGTTTAGTCCAGCTTCAAACGTCCTCATGGTCTTTCAGTCTCAACCCCGAGTTCTAAGTTCAAAGCCTCTTCCGAGGCTCAAGGCAATCTCTTAGCAATAACTTTCTATAACATTTTAAAAAGCAAGTTACATACGTGTACAGTGGCACAGGCTAGACCTACCATTTCAAAAGGGAGGAATGGAAGTCGAGAGAGGAAATACTGGACCAAAGCGAGTCTGAACCCCAGCAGGGAAAACTCTCTCGCTTTGTCTGATGCCAAAGGGATAAGATGTCTGCCATCCCCGCTCTGCTGCCCGTAACACACGTATCACGCTCGTCTCTCCTGGGTTCACTCTGCGCCTCCCTGGGTGGATATCTCACAGATCTGGCATCTCTAACATCTCGGGCTTCACTTCCACAGCTTCTCACAGCAGCCTTTCATGTCCCCGAGGAGGGGACTCCTCTGCCATTTGCCCGGCCTCAGTGGCTCTCTGTACAGTCCCTTTACTTAGATGTTCTTCATGACTAAAGTCAGAATCACATGGATGACACTGCCCAGTGTGGCTGCCAGTTTGGCCCGGACCCTGTTCCCCTCGAATGCGTTTGCAGCAGCTTTTGTGTTCGTTCCTTTCTAGGAGCAGATAATTCTTTGGAAGCTTGGCTGAGTGGGACGGTGCCCTTGGAGTCCTCTCTCCTTTCTTCCAAGGCAGCTTGGGCCCTTCCTTTATCTCCTTATCTCTTTCTTCACACACCTGGTCTGCAGCCCTGAGGCTCACGGTGCTGGTTTCTCTTCAAAGTGCCTATCCTGTATTTCTTCCTGCGCTACTTGCTCTTTATACTGTGGACCTATATAACTGCGTAGCGGTCATTATTAGGCTGCCTTGAAATGTCCTCCATCAAAGAAATCAGATCACTAATTTTGAATTTAACCTCAGGCAAACCCTTAGGACAAAGGAGGAAGGCAGACACCATTTTTGTAAAGTTTCACAAGCACTGTCCCTAGCCCAGTTGCTGTTAAAGTCCTTGCTTCCCTCTGAAGCCTTTTGAGCTGGTCCTCCAAAGTTCCCAAGGCTCTCAGCACCGTCTTCCAAGCTCCTACAATGCCATCCCATTAAATCCTTCTTTAAAAAGTCAACTGTGTTCTAGACCACAGGTCGGAAGTCTTCTACTTTTCTCCAAAAACTTATATGATTAGTCTGTCTCAGTAGTACCCCACTCCTGGTACAAACTCCAGTCTTAGTTCATTTTCTGGCACTATGACTAAGACATGATAACCAATGCAGCTTAGAAAAGGAAGCGTTTCTTTTTGGGCTCATGATTCAAGAAGGATGAGAGTCCATCACTATCATGGTATGGTAGCTTGGTAGCAGACAGGCATGGCTGCAAAGAACAGCTACGAGCTCACATCTCAAACGGCAGGCGGCAAACAGGTACATTCCAGGATATTTGAACCCGTTTCTAGTTAGGGTGTGGCTCAGCTCTTAGCACATACCTTTCATGCCTCCGGCTGGAGTCTAGACACACTCTTAGTACACACCTTTAATCCCAAACAATAACGGTAAAATTAGCTGGTCGAAGGAAGCACCCAGGTTAGAAAGTGATGTCTGATTGAGTGACAGAAAAAGTGACAAAGCAGAGAAAGATTTGACAGAATAGGCTATGCCCAACGCTTGCAAGAAGAGAGAGAGAAAAGGGAAGTTACTCAGGGAGAGACAGACAGTACTGGAGGAAGAGCGTCCAGTCCCGGAGTGCAGCAGAGCTCCTGGAGAACAGTGCAGCAGGGCTGAGAGGAAGGGCAGAGCAGCGCAGAGGGAGAAGGGGGCAGCTTTGCCGGGAGAGTTTTACAGAGACAGATTGAAGAAAGAACAAGCTAGACACAGGTAAAGACAGATGTAGCAAGAGAAGGAGAAGGAGCCAGAGATTAGAAAAGATTGCTAGAGTTAACTTAGGGCCAAGAAGAGCAATTCAGAGGGTGAAAGAAAAGCCAGATTGAACCAGTCAGCTGGGAGAAGAGTTTGAGCCAGAAGTGCTGAGTTGAGCCACCCAGCCAGAGATCAAAAAGAACAAGAAAGGGTGAGCTTTTTTAGCATCAAGTCTCAGAGGCTGGAAGCATCCCAGGCCTAGATTAGATTAGATTAGAGAGAGACTGGACGCTTCCAGGACTAGGGCTAGGTTAGCAGACTGAGGCAGTAAACCTCAGGAGAATAAAAGATATTTTACAGGCCGGGCGGTGGTGGCGCACGCCTTTAATCCCAGCACTTGGGAGGCAGAGGCAGGCGGATTTCTGAGTTCGAGGCCAGCCTGGTCTACAAAGTGAGTTCCAGGATGGCCCGAACTACACAGAGAAACCCTGTCTCGAAAAAACAAAAACAAAAACAAAAACAAAAACAAAAGATATTTTACAGAGCTTCCTGAGGTGGTGGAAGGCTGTGATATCTCAAGCCTACCCCTACTGAGTACTTTCTCCAGCAAGGCCACACATCTTAAATGTTTTCAAACATTCACCAACATATGATGGGCCAAGTATTCAAGTGCCCCAAAATCCGGGGGACATCTTGTTCAAACTGCCACTGTTCTCTCCCGCCCATTTAACCCTTTCCCTGGGTCTGCCTTCCCATCGTTCCACTTTCTTCCCACCCATCCTTCTCCCCTGGCCTTTGCACACACTTGTTTCTCGAGGTTCTCAACCTGTGGGTCCCGTAACCCTTTCACAGGGGTCACATATCACATGAGCTGCATATCAGATATTTACATTATGAGTCATAATAACACATTTACAGTTAACCACACAACAGAATTTATACCAGGCTGTTTTGAGACTTCCTTTTTTCTTTCTTTCTTTCTTTCTTTCTTTCTTTCTTTTTTTTTTTTTTTTTTTTTTTTTGAGACAGGGTTTCTCTGTGTAGTCCTGGCTGTCCTGGCACTCACTCTGTAGACCAGGCTGGCCTCGAACTCAGAAATCCGCCTGCCTCTGCCTCCCAAGTGCTGGGACTACAGGCGTGGCGCCACCACGCCCGGCTGAGACTTCCTTTTTTCAAAGCAATTAATCTAAACCTCTTCACCTTAGCCTCAGGCAGACTCCTCAGACAATGGCAAAAAGCAGCCACATTCTTCACCAAAATACCACCAAAAGTCTCTCTGTGCCACATACTGAAATTCTTCTCCACTGAAGCCTCTCTCGGGCCAGGTCTGCACAATTCAAATCACTCTTAGCAACAACAATCTTGCATATCCCTACTAGGATAGCCCAGTAAGCCCCGCTTAATGCATACCACTGCTTCCCAAATTCAAAGTACCAAAATCCACGTTCTTCCAAACCAAAGCATGGTTGGGCCTATCACAGAGATCACACTGCTCCTAGTACCAACTTCTTAGTTAGCTGTGAACAGACACCATGGCCAAAGCAACTCTTATGCGGATATTTCATTGGGGCTTACTTACAGGTTCAGAGGTTCAGTCTATTATCACGAAGGTGGGAGCAAGGCGGCGTTCAGGCAGGCATAGGATTGAACGATATGAGCTTCTCGCCTCTTGTTCTGAATGCAATTAGGAGAAGACTGGCTTCCAGACAGCTAGAGGGAGGGTCTTAAAGCCCACACCCATATTGACACACTTCCTCCAACAAGGCCACACCTACTCCAACAAGGCCACACCTCCAAGTAGTGCCACTCCCTGGGCCAAGCATATACAAAGCATCACAGATACCATGCCTGTCCCATGCATTTCTTTTTATCCTCAACGCTAGCACAGAGCCTGATCAAGGTGTAGGCGCTCAATGGCTTCAGGATAAACGCAGTCCCCAGCTGGCTTTTGGGATGACTGCTTTACCCAGCCCTTGCTGACAACAAGCTGGTCTGCTTCAGCCTGACATAGCTCAGGCTCAACACAGGCCACGCCTTCTGCGGGGTCACAATTGCTCCCAGTGGATCATTGCACCTCCACCTCATGGCTGGAGAGTAGGTATTCAGCCTAGTTCCGGACACTGGGACAGTAAGGCAAATAGGCTTAGGACCTTGTGGGAAATATTTTCCTTCCTCATAACAGGAAACCGTTCAGACCTGCTTTGAGGACTGTGGCTCAAGGATGCGATGCTTACACATACTGTAGCCATCTTGTCCGAATGAGAACGCTAGGATTTTCAGATTTCCATATTGATGGTTATCCCCCCCCCTCCGCCACCCCCACTCCCACCCCCGACAAGGAAGGAAAGGTTTATGGCTCGTAGCTGGCAGGCGTGGCATGACACAGAAAACAGCTACATTTATGGTGACAGACACACATGGCAGCTGGCCACAGCGCATCTGGTGTCCGGAAGCATATGGACAAATGCCCGTGCTTGGCTCCTTCTCAGGTTCATCATCCATCCTGGGGTCCATTCTGCCGTGGGAAGGTTCTGCCCACATTCACGAGTCTTCCAGAGGGGAACCGCCTAGGTGCTTCTAAGTCGAGCTGAGGATGACAAGGAGACATCACCTTTTCACTGCAGTTTCTTCCCCATTCCAGTCTTCTCCCTCCGTGAATTTTGACGTTTTAATGTTTGTTTTTAACCTATTTTTATTTTATGTGCATTGGTGTTTTGCCTGCATGTGCACGTCCGTATGAGAGTGTCAGATTCCCTGGAACTGAAGTTATAAGACAGTTATGAGCTACCAGGTGGGTGCTGGGAATTGAACCTGGGTCCTCTGGAAGAGCAACCAGTGCTCTTAACCACTGAGCCATCTCTCCAGCCCCAGGCTTTAACCTTAACCTTTTTTTTTTTTTTTTTTTTTTTTTTTTTTGAGACAGGGTTTCTCTGTAGCCCTGGCTATCCTGGAACTCACTCTGTAGACCAGGCTGGCCTTGAACTCAGAAATCCGCCTGCCTCTGCCTCTGCCTCCCAAGTGCTGGGATTAAAGGCGTGCGCCACCACGCCCGCCTTAACCTTAACCTTCTTTATTCCCTGGTTTACTTGTTTTCCTTAAGCATGTTATCAACTAAAATGAGCTGCTGTTTTCTTCTTCTTCTTCTTCTTCTTCTTCTTCTTCTTCTTCTTCTTCTTCTTCTTCTTCTTCCTCCTCCTCCTCCTCCTCCTCCTCCTCCTCCTCCTCCTCCTCCTCCTCCTCCCTGGGTGTGGGTGTGTATGTGCACATGAGTGTGTGTGGAATCCTGGGGTCCATGTGGGGAATCTTTGTCAATTCTTTTTCACTTAATTCCTCTGAAGCGGGATCTCGAACCCAGAGCTCACTGTCTTACTAGTCTTGCTAGCCAGCTTACTCTGGAGACCCCTCTCTCTTTTCCACAACTAGAATTGCAAGCAAGCAGCCATAGCTACCCAGTATTCTCATGTGGGTTCTGTGACCTGAACTCTTGAACCTCTTGTTTGAGTGGAGAATGCTTAACCACTGAGCCATCGCCCCAGAACTATCTTACTCTTAAAAAATAAAATCATTCTAAGGAGAATACATACGTATACAAATACATGTACAAATACATATACAAATACATATGTATGTATGTATACACATGTATATGTGTGTATATATATGTGTGTGTGTTTATCCACACACATATACATTCTCCTTAGAATGAAGGTTAGGACATTATTAGTCTTTTCTCTTTCATAAACTTTTAAAACAGTGTCTAGCAGGTAAGAGATATTCCCTAGGGATTTATAGGTTAATGAATAACAAGATGGCGACCACAGGCTAACCCAGGCTGAGCGTGACTCAGGCTGGTGGATCTGTGCCCACAAAGCCAGCCTGCTCTCTTAAGTTCTCAGCACGTGTAGTCCTGGCTCAGGCAATTGTTCTTATGCAAAAATTAAATGCCCCCCCCCCAGACTTCCTCTTTGCTGTTATGGTTCAGAGTGTTTCAGTTCCTTGCTCAGGAAGGTTTCTCCTCCTCATTTGATAAGGGGACAAGTGGCAGGAGCAGGAGAGTGTCACGTGACTGTGAAATCGTGAACAGCGCGGGTCCATGGACCTTAGAGAACAACGAGGCTATGGTTTTTGAAATACAATAGGAACTACATTAAGTAAGTCTCCATGTGGATTAAATTTCAACAGGAATCCCCAGGGAACAGGTGGAGACAGAGACAGAAGGATCAAGCGTGTGAGGTCAGTGTTAGGTACATAGTAAGAACCAGGCCAGCCCGGAACGAACGTGGGGAACAAACCCTTGAAGGAAAAGTCTGAACCACATCCGAACTGTCACATGCAATTCGGTGTCTATTTCCAAGGAGCTTGTCATCTTCCAAATGAAATCACACATCAGGTCAGGGCATCCCCAGTACTCTGGTGGAGAGAGCAGAGGAGGTGATACTTATTCGAATTTAATTTCTGGAGAGAGATGCCTCTGGTCCCATTTTGGGATCTAAAAGGATATAGGCTAAAGGTTCCAGTCGGAGCTTGGGGTACTCAGAGCTGGCTTGAGGCAAGGAGGGACAGATGAGCTCAGGCTATGTTCTGGAGCGAACTACAGCTCAGCACTGGGGAACATGCTCGCCTTTCGGAGAGATTACTGTACAACGGGATGAAAGGGCCTTGCGAGATGACTCCGTGGGTAAAGCATGGGCATGAACACATGAGGACGAGGATTTAAATCCCCAGGATCCACGCAAATACCGGGCAAGTGTGATGGTCGCATGTAATCCCAGTGCTTGGACGGGAGAGCCGGGATCCCTGAAGCAAGCTGCCTAGTAAGACGAGGTAATTGGTTTAGATGAGAAACCCAGAATAAATGCACGAGGCGGAGAGCAACCCAGGAGGAAACTGACATCAACCTCTGGCACCTACTCACACCAGGCCACACACCCATTTAAATACATATACAGAAATGCACACCAACACACACACACACACACACACACACACACACACACACACACAACATGAAAAAAGAAAAAGGTTATTATGCCTGTTATAGTGGCTCATGCCTGTTACCAAACACTCAGCAAATAGAGGAAATAGGCCTAAGGAGTTAAAGGCTAGCCTGGGCTACACGACACTCAGAATCAACCAACCAATAAGTAAACAAATGATTGGCGAGACATCTCAACGGGTAAACAGTGCTTGTGACACGAGTCTGAGTTCAATCTCTGAAAACTATGGTAGGAGAGAAAAAAGTCCCAGAGGCTGGTCTCTGACCTCTGAGAATGTATCATGCAGTGTGATTTGCACAAACACATACACACACACACACAAAATGATAATAATAACAACAATAACATTACAATTTTAAAATATATTAAATAAACGCCACGGAATGGCAGCAGCGGTCGTGAACACGGATAGATATCCATTGATTCCCTATGAGCTTCCACTCCATTAACCTATCTTTTTGTTTTGTTTTGGTTTTCAAGACAGGGTTTCTCTGTGTAGCCCTGGCTGTCTTAGAATGCATTCTGTAGACCAGGCCGATGTGAACGCAGAGACCCACCTGCCTCTGCTTCCTAGCACTGGGGTGTAAGATGTGTTCCGCCACCACCTGGCTTTCAATAAACCCATCTTACGCTGATCAGAGCAAGTCGGAGGAGCAGTTAATTCGCCTAACCTGCCGAACACAGAGAAGCAACACAGTCCTCCGCGGACAGCGTCGGCCACTGCCCAGCAGGGCAGAGAAACTCCCACGGCCTGTCATCAACACCAGTTGAGATTAAAATCTAAAATTCAAGCTGGGCGTGGTGGCGCATGCCTGTAATCCCAGCATTTGGGAGGCAGAGGCAGGCGGATTTCTGAGTTTGAAGCCAGCCTGGTCTACAGAGTGAGTTCCAGGACAGCCAGGACTACACAGAGAAACCCTGTCTCGAACAACCAAAAAAAAAAAAAAAAAAAAAAAAAATCTGAAATTCAATTTCTACTGAAGGTATATCTTATTCACACCACTGTAAACTGTATTATTAGTCACGGTTCCCTAGAGTCTTAGAACGAACGTATAGAATGAATCTCTTTATATATACACAGGAAGGGGATCTATTGGAGTGACTCACGGGCTTCGGAAAGTCCGAGAATCCATTAGTTTCTCAGTTCGTGTGGCTGAGTGTGTCAGCCGGCCTTCAGTAGACACTGGAGTCCGGAATGCGGTAATGCCAGCCCAGGAATGGACTTCCTGGCAACGTGAGCACACGCAGGCAAAAGAGCAAACCAAAGCGTCCACCTTCCATGTTACTATAGAGGCGTCCAGCAGGAGGTGTGGCCCAAATTAGATAGGAATTAAAGGTCTGAGTTGAAGGAGTGTCTTCTGGTCTCAGAGATCTAGATTAGAAGCAGATCTTCCTACTTCAGATTAAGCAAAAATTCCCCCTACTTTCAGGTTTTAGTGCTAGATGTAGTCAACCAAGAGAGGCCACCACAAGTCCACTTTGTGAACCTGCCACACAGTCGTGTCTCCTTATGCTTCAGGATGGTGGGGAACATGGTAAGACCAGTGGACGCCATGATTGTGGGCTCACC
Organism: Apodemus agrarius; assembly: GCA_964023405.1. Lineage (NCBI taxonomy): Eukaryota > Metazoa > Chordata > Mammalia > Rodentia > Muridae > Apodemus > Apodemus agrarius. The sequence goes on from OZ030016.1 coordinate 42,951,202, forward strand.
CACACTTCTTGGTCAGAAGCAATACTTTGGGGAATACCGCGATGGTGAAGAAGGTATTCTCTAAGTCCACTGATGGTGGCTTTGGCAGAAGCAGTCTATACAGGAAAGGTAAATCTATAACCAGAAGAAGTATTACTCCTGTAAGGACAAAGTGTTGTCCTTTCTATAGAGGAAGTAGTCCAATGTAGAGTCAACCTCCCACCAGGTCACTGGCTGGTCACCTTGGGGAATGGTGGCATATCTTAGACTCAGTGTTGATCTCTGCTCTTGGCAGATCTGGCACTCAGCAGCAGCTGCAGCCAGGTTCGCCTTGATGAGTGGATGTCCGTGTCGTCGAGCCCAACCCCATCTCTGCCACCACGGCCACTCTGTTGATGTGCCCACTGGGCAATGGCAGGCATGGCTGGCGAAAGAGGCTGACTGTCCACAGAACGGGTCATCTTATGCATTTGATTATTTTCTCAGCTGAAGCCACCTTTTAGTGAGCATTTACATGGGGACACAAATATCTTCACATCCATCGCCCATTTGGAGAGACCTATCCACATGCTTCTTCCCCAGATGCCTTTCTCATCAGTTTCCCAATCACACTATTTCCAAGTCCCTGATCATCCAGCCAGTCCATTGGCTACAGCTAATGAATTGGCGAACATTCCTACAGCTGGCCATTTCTCCTTCTATACAACATATGTACCACCCAAAGTTCTGCCCACTGTGAAGATTTTCCCCTTGCTAGAGTCATTCAAGCTTGTCACAGAAAGAGGTTGTCACGCTGCAGATGGCCACTTCTGGGTGGTGCCTGCACATCATGCAGAACCATTGAAAAGTAGGCCCTAGTCTTTTCTTTCTCAGTGAATCCATCATAGGGCACAACCCACGAGGCTGTAGATGCCTAGGTGGCAGCAGATGGCATTGTAATGGAAATAGAAACTATAGACATTTGGGCAACTCTTCATGCGACTTACTTGTGCCTTCAGGACCTGCTTGTGCCTAATATACCACTTCCATTTGATGATAGAGGGCTCGCTGTGCACATCCAACTTTATGACTTGGTGGGTCAGATAGCACTCAACTCATGATGGGCAGCTCAGGTTGTATGATAACTTGGTTGACCCATTGAAGTGGGTAGGTCGTGTTTCTTTGGAAAGTTAGTTATGCCAAATATTTTGCTGAGGCACACAGGCGAAAGGATGTTGTGCTGGAGCAGACATGGAAAAGAATGTTTTCCTGAAGCAGACACGGATGAAAGGATGTTTTGATAGCGCACACACGTGAAAGGACCCATGATAAAGGAGTACAAGTGTGGCTTCACAGATAGTTTGGTTTGCTCTGCCTCGCTATTCTTTGCTAACAACATGCATGTATCAGTTTGTCTCACATAGAATTTGTTGTTGATCTCCCCTAGTGGTGGCACCAGAGAGAAACTCGCCAAAGAACTGCTCGGAGCTTCCTGCAGTAGCTTGCCGCTTCCGGGGCCTCTCCTCGGGCCGGTTGACAAGCCTTTAGAGTTCTTCAGCATCGAGCTACAGCTGCTGGTTCGCGCCTGGTGTCCGTCTTCCTAGAGGACTGCTCTGCAGCTGCTGAGTCGCATTTGGTGTTTGCTATGGGACTGAACTGCTCCCAAAGAGGATGGTGCTCACCCCCAAAGAACTATTGCTAAACAGGCCCACTTCTTCCTTATCCTAATAACTTTTCTCTTCCACTACCACTGCTGGGGGATAAACAAGGATGTTGAATGTTTATTAAAAGTTGAAGGGTTGCAAAAATTTTCTTCCTGCAGCCCATTGTCCGAGTTCACTTTCTACTAAGGCCCAAGAGAGCCAAGAACTCTCTTTCAAAGCGAGGATAGTTATCTACAGATGATGGTAGAACCTTGCTCCAAAACTCCAAAGGTCTCTTCTGTGATTAACCTATAGTATCCTTACACCTCAAGTACCATTGGGTCCGCTGGATCCAAGTGGTCCAAGTGGTAGAGCGGCCTGCACAGGAGCCGTGGATAAGCCTGCTGCCTTCTAGGCCCCACACAAAGCTAGCTGAATCACTTGGTATATGGGCCAAAGTAACACACCCAAGTGAGGAATGTGCTGCCTCCAGAATCCAAATAGGCCCATTAAATGTTGTGCTTCTTTCTTGGTGGTGGGAGGGGCTGGGTGCAATAACTTATCCTTTACTTCAGAAAAACTATCTCTGCGTAACCTACATCACTTGACTCCTAAGAATTTCATTGAGCTAGAAGGCCCTTGAACTTTGGTTGGATTTATTTCCCATCCTCTGATATGCATATGGCTTACCAATGAGTTCAAAGTGGTTGCTACTTCCTGCTTACTTAATCCAGTCAGCATAAGTCTATTAATATAGTGAGCCAATGTGATGTTTTGTGAAAGAGACAGGCAATCAAGGTCCTTTCTAACTAAGTGATGACAAAGGGCTGAAATGTTAATATACCCTTGAGGTAAAACTGTAAAGGTATACTGCTGGCCTTACCAACTGAAAGCAATTCTTCTAGTGGTCCTTATGGACAGGTACTGAGCAGAAGGCATTTGCCAGATCAGTAGCTGCACACCATGCACCAGGAGATGTGTTAATTTGCTCAAGTAAGGATACAACATCTGGTACAGCAGCTTCAATCAGAGTCAGCTAATTGAATTTTCAATAGTCAACTATCATTCCAACTATCCAAGACCCATTTGCCTTTGCGCCGGCCAGATATGAGAGTGAAAGGGAGACGTGGGAACCACCACCCCTGCATCTTTCAGGTCCCTGATAGTGGCACTAATCTGCAGAGTTTCAATATTATTTTTGATTCACTATTTTCTTTGGAAGAGGAAACCTTTTTTTTGTATAGAATAGAGTTTATTCAGGGTATGGGGAGGGAATTTAAGAGGGTAGAGGAGGCTGCGAAAAGCAGAGAGAGAGTGAGTGAGAGAGAGAGAGAGAGAGAGAGAGAGAGAGAGGAGAGGAGAGGAGAGGGGAGGAGAGGAGAAGAGAAGAGAAGAGAAGAGAAGAGAAGAGAAGAGAAGAGAAGAGAAGAGAAGAGAAGCAGAGGCCGGCCATGACCACGTGGAGAGAGGGGGAGGGGAGCCTAAGAGGGGGCGAGGGAGAAGCTGAGCGTGTGAGAATAAGAGATGCAGGAGCAGCAACTCTAAAGGGTTCCGTTTAGCCTTTCCAATCTTAATAGCCGTTAATCCACAGGTCATGGAACCAATGTGAGAATTCTGTCAACTTCTTAGTATATCTCAATTATATATTCTGGGACTGGGGAAATAACCAGAAGATGAGTTCGGGAACCCACTGCACTGACTATGAATCTGACTTTGGCCATCTGGCCTACATAAGCCCCTAGTTTAACTGGAGGGCCACAGTGTTTCTTGGGATCTTCCAGAATCAGCGTCAGTTCAGAACGATTATCCAAAAGACACTTGAAAGTCTGTTTCCTTTCCCCCAGCAAACAATTACCAAAGTGAAATGCTGTAGGTCCCTCTGGGGAAGGACTGGAGGAAGGCTAACAGCAGAACTTTTAGATGTCTTATTAAGGTCCTTCCTCGGGGGAACCTGGTCACTCTTTCCTTCAGGGGGTTCTGGGTCTGCAAACTGGCTCAAGTTTGGAAATTGATGCACTGGCCGAGATTCCATTTTGTCACGATCCAATGTAGCCTTTCTTTCATTTGTTTGAAATTTTTCTGCTTATATAGATCAAACAAAAATTCATTAGATTTCTTATCTATTTCATGCTCCACGACACTATGATTAGCCAGTACCAATGGTCCATACAAGTCAGGCCATTATAAAATTCCCCTGTCCTGTGCTGACCGTTAGATCATTATGAACATTGTTTTGTCTACACTGCCCATTATAATAACCATGATCGCCTTTCCTTTGGCGATCCAGTGCTGCCACCTGGCCCCTGCTACCTCGGGTCCAATTAAAATCCATTTAATTCATCCTACGTGCCGCAGCGTCTCCAACGCTAAGATCCGGAACATGAAAAAACTGCAAATGTACTGCTGCTCCTCTCATCATTTCGCATCTTTTTGTTTTGTTTTTAGTTTTGCTGTTGGAATGTTACTAAAACTGTTTTACCTGGCTGTTCTGGCACTTATTCTGTAGACTAGGCGTAGAGAGCCTTATTGGGGTGCAGTGCCGCATGGCAGGAGCCTGACATTGGCCAAGGAGCTTGACATTGGCCAAGGTCAAGGAAACAGGCTGCCAGGCAGGAATCTGACATTGGGGGGGGGGGTGGGCAAAGAATCAGGCTTCAGTCATGATTATGACTTTGGGCTAGGACAAGGAAGTAGGCTCCGATGTCTTGATCATCCTCGGAAACAGCGATCACCGGGAGTGATCATGGGACTTTGTGTTTATTGTCTTGCTTCTTCCTTGACTATTGTGTTGCTTGATTACCACCCTTAATACCTGCGTGTAATTAAAATGGTATAAAAGTGGATTGGAAAAAAATAAACCCGCCTTCAGTCTCAGAACTGACTGAGGCCAAAACCGCTGCAGTTTTGTCTAATTGTCTCTTTCTTTTCAGTCCTCACTCCCGCGCTGGAGACCCTGCTGACTGAATGAGCTGGCTTGGACACACCACCAGGCTCACCATTTTTCATCGTAAAGGATCAGTGAAGAGCAAATCTTCTAGGTCTTTCCACAGTGGAAGACTAGGTTTTACACAACATACCCACATACCCACTCTAGGATCGAAATTTCCCCGAGCCGTAAAATCCCTTCATCAGTAGTAAGCCAGTGGAGATCAAGCATCTCCAATTCATTTTCCAGAGGCCATCTTTTGACAAATGCTAAGCCAACCATTCAAATGTTTGACACTATTTCCAGCCCACACATATTATCGAGACTTCTGCTTGAACGAATTAGGAAACTCATTAAGCTACTTAGTAGTGTAACGCACTTCCTACCTCCACTCTAGGAGTCCGCTTGGTCTTCAGACTGGATATGGGTCTAGAGGCAATGAATGGTGGACGCTGGGGGAACATCAGTATTATCTTGCCTGGCATTTCCTTCAGAGAAAGTCACTGCTGGCTTAGCAGACAATGAAGGATTAATTTCCTCAGTGAAAGGTGAGAACGGCAATAATATTTCAAGGGATGGGAACAGTGATGATTTCTAAGAGAACCCAAAGGCCCAAAGTTCTCAGCTTCCTTAGCGTTCTCCCACATATTCCCATCCCAAATTACAGGGTCCACTTCTTTACAATTAATGCCCTTAATTTGACTGCCAACACCTTTGGACTCTGGCACCTAAATTTTCACTGTAATTTTGCTGAACTTATAATGAGGGCTATGATGGCTATTCCTGGTTGTCAACTTGACTACATCTGGAATGAGCAACAATCCAGAAATGGAGGACACAACTGTGATCCAGATCTTGAGGTATAATGGCCATGAAAAGCTTAGGCCCATGCAAGGTAGTTCATGCCTTTAATCTCAGGAGACAGAGGCAAGCAGATCTCTGAGTTCAAGGCCAGCCTGGGATAGAGCAACTTCCAAATCTAGTCATAATCGATGCATTCAGGAGACACCACCATGCAGAAAGTTCAAGGTTAATCTACAGAGCAAGTTCTAGAATAGCTAAGCGTAGGCAGTGAAGGAGTTAAAAAATATAGAGCTGGTGAGAATGTAATAGAACTAAGGAGCCATGTTCCAGTTGCAACAAGCAGCAGTTTTGGCCATGTGGCTCTGGCTTTATAGTAAGAATAGAAGGGACTACTGGGACAATTGGTGCTGGTAAATTGGAGCTAAGAAATCAGCAGCGATTAAAAAGAGATCAGCATCAATCATTGAAGTGAAATCTCCTGGGAAGTGTTTTCTGAGAGCACACAGAAGCTATGTTCCAGAGATAACTGAGGTTGTACCTCATGTTTCAGCTGGACTTGGTAATACACTACTAAGAATCACTCATGAGGTACTGGTTTTGACAACATGAAGGAGTAATGGAGAACAGTTTAGATTTGGCACTATGAGAGGCCATGGACAGCCACTGGTAAAGGTGAAGCCTCAGTTGTAGTTGACTGTCCAGAGCTGAAGGTGTCATGCAAAGAATTTGAGGATTGGCACCATGAAGAAAGCCTATGAGAGGCTATTGGTGGAGCCTAGTTGCAATGGATAGCCCCGGTGTATTGGAGATGCCAGTACCGTGAGAGGATCACCAAAAACAGCAACAACAGTGTGGTGGCATCAACCAGAGCCTAGAGTGCTACAGAGGGCAGAGCTGGAGAAGTAACCCAAGCCCTTTGGAGGAGCCCCACAGATTATGTGGGGATCCCAGACACTGGGTCAAGAAGCTGTAAAGTTGAAGTTGTTTTGGATAACTCAAGATGTTAGAGATGCCAGAGCCATGGGAAACTGGCCTAGGAAAGCTGCTAACAGGAAGTAGAAGCAGCCAAAGAAAAATAATTGTGTTGCACTCAACAAAGATGAAAGGAGTTGGAGATTTGACGAGAGCTTTGACATCAGACATGGAGAAGCTGAGTTTGCCCAGCTGGGTTTGTTCTTATGTTGATCTGATATTTTCTCACCACGATGTTTTTGAATGGTAATGTATATCCTGCATGATATAGGAAGTTTGTGATCTGTTTTTTGATTTTGATTTACTAGGGGATTATAGAGATTGCATGAATCTCAGAAGAACCTTTTGGACTTTTAGCATTGTTGAGACTTATAAACTGTGAGATTTTTGAAGTTGGATAAAGTGTATATTTGCATTATGCTACGGCTGGTTATGGCACCCATAGACTCATGTGTTTGAACAAACCTATGGGGGCCAGGGAGTGGAATGTGTTGGTTTGGGTATTCTTGGTTCAGGGAGTAGCACTATTTGGAAGTGTGGCCTTGTAGGAGGAAGTGTGTCACTGTGGGGATGGGCTTTGGGAGACCACCCTCCTAGCTCCTCCTGAAGATAGCTCCTGGCTTCCTTTAGATGAAGATGTAGAACTCTCAGCTCCTTCTCCAGTCCTATGCCTGCCTGGCTGCTGCCATTTTCCCTGCTATGATGATAATGGACCAAACCTCTGAACCTGTAAGCTAGCCCTTATTAAATGCTGTCCCTTATAAGAGTTGCCTTAGCAATGATGTCTGCTCACAGCAATGGAAACCTAAGACAAGAGCCTTGGTTTGATTTCTGTAGCTTGAGCTCTGTGGCTGCTGGAAAGAAGGTTCTTCTCCAGGGCACACTTAGAAACTTCAGACCAGTGGTTCTCAGCCTTCCTAATGCCTCAGCCCTTTAATACAGTTCTTTGTGTTGTGTGATCCTGGAACCCTAAAATCATTTTGCTACTTCATAGGTGCAATCTTGCCACTGTTATGAATCATAATGCAAAAATCAGATATGCAGGATATCTGATGTGTGGATCCTGTGAAAGGGTCAGTAGCCTCCCAAAAGGGTCACTACCCACACTGTCCATGCACATCTTCAGCAGGCCAATTTTATCGCTATGTTCATTGCTTTGCTCTATTCTGAGATGCTAGAAGTTGGTTAATTTTATTATGGGCTCATCCCTATCCTTGGTGAATGAGTAACTCTGTTAGTGAACTGTAAAGCCTATACAAGATACATAAGATACTTATACTTCTGTTGTCGAGAACCACTTCTAGTATCAATTTCCGTATTAGTCAGTATTCTCTTGAGTTACAGAATTTATAGAACTAATCTATCTATCTATCTATCTATCTATCTATCTATCTATCTATCTACATCTATATCATCTCTATATCCATATCATCTCTCTATCATCTCTCTCTCTATCATCTATATCTATATCATCTTCATCTATCTATCTATCTATCTATCTATCTATCTATCATCTATGTATATGGGATTTATTAGAATGACTTACAGGCTGTGGTCCAGCTAATCCAACAATGGCTGGTTGTGAACAGAAAGTTCAAGAATCTAGTAGTTAAAGTAAACAAATACAATCATTACGTCAAACCATTAAATCAGGGACTGTCTTATGTGCATGCATTTATACATATAGCATCTTTTTTTTTTTATTTTTGAGGGGCACACATACATTTTTCTCCCTCTGTGACTCAGCTAGCAGAAGGTGGAATATGTTTGATATATTGACATGGTGTTGGTCTTCCCCTTTTCTCTTTGTTCCCAAAGGTCTCTCCAAATCTTTGCATCTAAAGCAAATGATATTACACAAGTTTCCAGGTGGTTGGAAGGCTGGAAGTTTGGAAGGATGTCAGGAGGCCTTTTACTCCTGGGCCTCCTAACCTGGCACAATCAAAAGTGCTTTGGAAGTTTTAATCTGTTGTCTATAGAAAGACTCAACCTGTGGTTGTCCTTAGGAATGGTGCAGAGGTCTTTAAGGAAGGAAGGTTATTTGCTGGAAAAAAAAATATGAAAATGATTGGAGTGCCCGTCTCAGAGACTGGCGGGAGGATGGCTCCTTTGTTTTTTTTTTTTTTTTTTTTTTTTTTAACATTTCAATACTCTGATGTTTTTTCTTTAATAAACTCACTCTTCAGGAGCAAGGAAAAGTGTTTTTTTGTTTTTTTGTTTTTTTTTTTTTAATAGCAAAATTAGCTTCTTGGAAGCACTCCAGACTCGGGCACCTGGGAAGGGGGGCAAGAAAGAAGGGACGAAGCTGGAGGAGAGAAGCTTGGAAGAACCTGTGAAGTTTCCGGTGGCCGCTTGGGTGGTTGGGCCTGCTCAGCTTCTCGAAACCAGAATTCTTCCTCAAAATGTATCGGTTCGAAAGCATTGCCAAGCAGAAAACATTGGACACCAGAGGAGCCGGCAATGGAGAATGAACACAGCCCAGGTTCCTATTTTTACTGTCTACTAGGCATGTTCTTCCTGGGGCCCAGGGTCCACTCTTCCAGTGCCTGGCTGGGATCTCTCTAGTCCAAGCCCAGCAACAGAAGAGTCAGAGACTGGGAACATGACCGTGAGGGAGCCGACCTGCAGCTCCCCCAACGCCAGCACACAGGGCGGTGATCTCCTCCGCTGGAAGGCCGGACCTCCAGCTTCTTCCTTTGAAGCTTGCTTGTGTGTTATTGTTCTGAAGGGTTTCTGCGTAACCATAAGCAACAGATCTTGTTAGTTCCTCTTAAGACTCCCCAAGACTCCCCACCCTTATTTCTCACCTCCCAGCATCCTGTTTGTCTCCCTGACTCAGTTCCCCTGCCCCGCCCCAGCCCCCGCCCTACCCAAGCTGCCAGTCCCAAGCCATGTTTTTCTTCCCTCAGTTAATAAGCTGTAACTGTTTTCCATTTAATTACGTGTCCTTAGACCAAACGCACCACCATTCATGCATCTCTTTGGTTTTTAATTCATCGAACCATGTGTCTTTCTTTCATGAAAACATTTAAAGCACGGTTAGAGCTGATGTTTGCCTCGTCTTTTCCTTCCTTTAAGATAATGTATTTATACCACATAAAAATGAGGAGGAATAAGAGGAAAATAAGAAAATGTGAGCAGTTAAGGTTGAGATATACAGTCCCTCTAAGAGGCTTCAGTGAAGGCTTGGTGTCTGGCTGGTCAGGCCAATGACTGAGAGGGTGAGCGGATCCTGGATGCCCTGACAGACTCGATGGATGTTCTTATCCAGGGGCCAATTCATAATCTGTTGGAGGCAATGGGAGCTTGCAGAGGAAGAGCCTAGCTGGAAGCAGTAGGTCGTCGTCGTCGGTGTCTCAGTGGGGCTTGTCCTTGTTTTCCATCCGCTGCTGTCTACTAGGTACTCATAGGCTCTGCTGTTACATTGTCAACGGTCACCGTCACCCCTTCACTGAGCCTTGACCCAGATCCAAAGCAAACAATGGGACAAATGTCTGGATTGAAACCTATAAAGCTATGGGGCAGAATATTCCTTTTCGTAGGAATTTGATACAATTATAAGAAACTGACTACCGCCGGGCAGTGGTGGCGCACGCCTGTAATCCCAGCACTTGGGAGGCAGAGGCAGGCAGATTTCTGAGTTCGAGGCCAGCCTGGTCTACAGAGTGAGTTCCAGGACAGCCAGGGCTAAGTAGAGAAACCCTGTCTCAAAAAACAAAAACAAAAAAAAAAAAACAAAAAAAAAAAAAAAAAAAAAGAAAGAAACTGACTACCTGGGCTGGAGAGATGGCTCAGTGGTTAAGAGCACTGACGACTCTTCTAGAGGTCCTGAGTTCAATTCCCAGCAACCACATGGTGGCTCACAACCATCTGTAATGGGATCTGATGCCCTCTACTGGTGTGTCTGAAGACAGCAGCAGTGTATTCATCATATATGTAAAATAATAAAATAAAATAAAATCTTTTAAAAAAAAAGAAGAAACTGCCGGGCGGTGGTGGCTCACGCCTGTAATCCCAGCACTTGGGAGGCAGAGGAAGGTGGATTTCTGAGTTTGAGGCCAGCCTGGTCTACAGAGTGAGTTCCAGGACAGCCAGGGCTATATAGAGAAACCCTGCATCAAAAAAACCAAAAAAACAAAACAAAACAAAAAAGAAGAAACTGACTAACATGGAGAATTTGAACTAGGCACAAGACATTTGTAGAGGTCTTTGCCTATTTAAAGTTGTGTGTTTGCTTGTTGTGAGGAAGTATAATCCACTGTTCGGTCATGTTCACATGAGTATGGTATTTAGTTTATTCGATTTTTAATTAATTAATTTATTTGAGTGACTGTGTGTGTGCATATATATACATGCTCACGCATGTGCATGGAGATGCCCATGGTGGCCATGTGGGGGTCAGAGGTCAGCCTTATAACTTGTTGGAGCTGGTTTTTCTCCTGTGTAGGTCCAAAGACTCAAAATGAAGGTCATCAGGGTTAGCAGCAAGTGCCTGTATCTACTGAGCCTGCTCACTGGATATTAAAGAATGTTTTACTAGGGTACATGGCACAGACCTGTAATCTCACCACTAAGAGGCTGATGCAGGAGGATTGCCATGAGTTCTGTTTAGACCAGCCAGTGAGTCCAATTCAATCCCATGCTACACTGTGAGATCTTGTTTCAAAAACCAAACCAAAGCAGACAAACAAAACAACTGCCAGTAATCTTTTTTTTTTCTTCTTTTTTTTCTGGTTTTTTTTTTTTTTTTTTTTTTTTTTTTTTTTTTTGAGACAGGGTTTCTCTGTGTAGTCCTGGCTGTCCTGGAACTCACTCTGTAGACCAGGCTGGCCTCAAACTCAGAAATCTGCCTGCTTCTGCCTCCCAAGTGCTGGGATTACAGGCATGCGCCACCATGCCCGGCTCAACCAGTAATCTTATGTAAACCGTGCTAGTTAGCTTTCTGCACTGTCGTGAAATGTCTGGCAAAATCACCTGATAATGAGAAAATGTTTATTTTTGCTCGATTTTGAAGGTCTCAGACTGATTATCAATTGGGTCCTCCCTTTTAGGCCTTTGTAAGGTGACATGCAAGGATTTAGTACTCAGGATTAGAAAGCCAAAAGAGCTGAGTATCCCGTAATCCTCCTTGAAGGAATACCCCAGTAACTTGAAAACCTCCTACTAGTCCCTGCCCTTTAAAGGTGCCACCACCTCCTGATAGTGTTGGCTAGGGACTGAGCCTTTGATGCAAGCGTGTCTAGGGGAAATTCAAGATCTAAAAACTACAACACGAACTGTGTGAACTTTGGCTACATGGAGTCCAGCTCCTCAACGTTTTTGGTTTATAAGAAATATCATGGTGATTTAATGAAAATGGCCCCCATAGGCACATAGGGAGTGGTACTATTAGGTGTGGCCTTGTTAGAGGATGTGTGGTCTGGTTGAAGAGGTGTGCCACTGGGGGCTTGGCTTTGAGGTTCAAATGCTCAAGTGAGGCCCAGTGTCTCTGTCTCTCTCTCTGTCTTTCTGTCTCTCTGTCTTCTCTCTGTTCTCTCTCTCTCTCTCTCTCTCTCTCTCTCTCTCTCTCTCTCTCTCTCTCTCCCTGCTGTCTGCTGACCCAAAGGTAGAACTTATCTCCTTCTCCAGCACCGTCTTAAAGTGAAGACTTTTTCCGAGATTTGTTGAATGTCCTCGTTCGTTTGTGTGCTAGAGCACAAATTTTCCAACACAATTCATGTTCCTTCACTTGGTGCTGAGAAGCTGCCCAGTCAGACAGGAACCGGGCAAGCCTTGTTGGGGATTGTCACCGTTTCCCAGGGCACAAACTCTTGGCTCCACGTCTGCTCCCTTTCTTTCCCTCCCTTGCCTCTGGGCATTCCTCTGCTGTGGCGCTGGACAGGAGCCCTCCGAGGTCCACTCTTTGGGACTTTTCCATTACTTAGTTGTAGCCCTTTCTAGTAAGCGGTGTGATAAGGGCACAATTAGCCACACTTCTTATAGTTTTGGTTGTGAGCCTAGCTTTTAATGACTGCGCTATCTCTTCATCCCAAACCACACTTTCTAAGGCACCTCTTTTCTTCTGTGTGTTGAGGAAAAGTATGTTAAGATGCTTTTTAAAAGTCCTGAGGCAGACGCAGGCAGATCTCTGAATTTGAAGCCAGCCTGGTTGACAGAGCAAGTCCTAAGATAGCCATGAAAAACAAAAACAAAAACAAAAACAAAAACAAAAACAAAACAAAACAAAACAAACAAAACAGTCCTGATTGGTCTAATCAAGTCCATTTGGCCCAGCTCACCTGACAAACTCTTACTGTGTAACTGGGCCAGCGTAGTCAGTGTCTGTAACTCGGGCCATCGAAGGCTGTGCCTCACACCCTCCCTGACAACCGCTGCTGATGCCTTTATTGTAATCCCAGATAGTAATCTTCTATTCCACCCTTTAGAAACTAGGGAAGGAAAGCAGGGTTTACTAAGCTTATTTTAAAGAAAGCTTTCCTGTGACATTGGTTTACAAAAGTGTGTCAAGTTTTCTTTTCCTCTCTAAAATTGAATATTTTAAAATTTCTTTTAGACTTTGAGTCATGGCACACACACCCCCACTTGAGTTTTTCAACTATCTGGACCTCTAGCCACTGAGTGTATTCTTATGAGAGCAAGAGCTTTGTCTTCAGTTTGGTTTGTGTTACAGCTTTTATATTTAACAGACAGTCCTATATTATTTCCTTAAGCATAAACCTGTTTTAATCAGCCTATCACAAGGCCAAGAAGGATGGAACGGGGAGATTAAAGTTCAGAGCTGTTCTTCTCCCTGGAAATCTTTAGTAAAAGGTAAAAAGATGAATATGGTCTGAAGAGATACTGGAGTATCTAAATTTAACCTTTTAAATTTAAGGATCAGAGTCCACAGTAAGGATTTCTGTGTTACCACTGAGTCTGTGCTTCTTTCTAGCTGTATATTTGATACATTGTTACTTATCACTTGCTTTGTTATTTTTTTGAATTACATTCCTGAAAATACAGACTTTACTGCCAAATTGTATCACTGCCATTGAAGACTGACCTTGATACCTCTAACGCTAAGAACCTCTTACTGGCCTGGTTATCTGAAATTTTAGTTATTGTTTGGTTGCCATTTGGTGTAAAGAAACCACACCAAGCCTTTTCAAGGTCATGTGAAAATAAAGCCACGTTGGTCTAGAACCAACTGGAAAAAAAAAAATCATGTGGATTTTTTTTCCTAAAAAAAGCTCTGCCCTGAATCCAGAGACAGAACTTTCCTGTGCTGGGGTCATTTTACTCACACAAAGGGAAGCCGGAAAGACTGAGCGCTAGGAGGAACCGAGGCCACGCCACCGAGTTACTTTCTTCCAGTATGTCTTCTACCCACAACTGCAGAAGCATCCTCTAGATGGCTGCCGGAGGTAAAGAAGCGGTGATCACACACAGCTGCGTCCTGCTGCTGCTCTGGTTATCTGAAGCAGGTGCCTACTCCATCAGAGGAAAGGCAAGGAAGCTTCTAGAGTGGTGGTTTTGAATGGGACATTTACCATAGTCTCAAGCATTTGAATACTCTGTCCCTAGAGCTGTTTGGGGGAAGTTAGGAGGTGTGGCCTTGCTAGCGAGGTATGTCACTAGAGGAGGGCTTTGAGGTTATAAAGCCCCGCACCATTCCCAGCTTGTTCTTTCTGCTTTCTGACTGGGTGTGAGAGTCTGAGACTTCTGCTCTCGGCATCCGGTCACCATGCCCGTGTGCTGCCACACAAAGGTAGTAATGGACTCTTAATCCTCTAGAAACATAAACTCAAATAAATGTTTCTATAAGTTGTTTTGGTCAGGTGTGTTATCATAGTAACAGAAAAGTAACTAATACAGAAGTTGGTACCAGAGACTAGGCTGTTGCTATGACAACCTATGTGTTTTTGTTGTTGTTGTTTGAGGAATGTGGAAAACTTTGAGATATTAGAATAAAAGGGGGTAGAATTCTGTAAGTAAAGCTTAACGGGCCATCCTAGCTGGAGTTTGGAGGACAGTAATGCTGAGAGATGATACGCAGACTGTGGAAGCCCCGCTCAGGGGAATTTTAGAAGGAACAATATTGGCAGCTGGAATGGAGATCCATTTTGTGTTATGCCGGCAATGAATGTGGCTGCTTTCCGCCCTCGTCCTAAGAACTGCTCTGAAGCCAAATTAAAAGTTAACGGACTAATTTCTTTGGTGGGGAGACTTTAGGACAGCTTGATATTCACTCTGTTACATGGTTATTAGTAATCACAGTTAATGAAAGTTTGCTTCACCTGCAATGCAAGAGAGAAAGAGGGACAGAAAGACATGCCAATATACACTTCGAAGAGAAAGAAGTACCAGAAAGGTGTGGCCAGAGGGAAGGGCAGGATTCCACCTAGCCGAGCTTCTCACCTGTGAAAGGAAAAATACTCAGGAAAAATACTCACACCCGACTCCGGTAAAGCATCAAAACCCCAAAGCTGCTGCAAATGGAAGGCCCAGCCCACACTGGCAGTCGTAAACCGCAGCGCCCTATGTACGATGGTGGCTTCAGAGTCATACATGCACAAGAAAAGAGTTAGGAGCTCTTCCTCCATGGTTTCAGAGAGCTGCTGAGGCCAGGCCGTCCCTGCATGGAGGCCCGGGGAGGCTGCAGATGTAAAGCTTGGTTATTTTAGAGACCACGGAAGGCTTAAGATGCCAGAACCATGGGATATCTGCCAGTGAGAGCTGAAAACCGGCAGTGGAGCCAGCCCAAGAGAAGAAGTGGGTTTCCGTCATCGTAATGAGAACCGTTTGACAAACGGGCATGGAGCTAGCAAATTGGTATTTGACTTGTTGGGTTTTGCACTTGCTTGATTCTAGTATTTCCCCACTATGCCTCCATCCCTTCCTTTTAGAATAGTAATACATATTCTGGGCCATTATGTATTGCAAGTAGGAAATTTACTTTTTGATATTACAGGGGGTTACAGTTGAGAGACTGCCTTGAATCTCAGAAAAGACTTTGGACTTTGAAACTGTGAGATTGTGAAAGAGTCTGGGGACTTTCAGAATTGGACTAATGTATTTTTTCATTATGATACGGCCATGAGACTGTGGGAGCCAGGGAGTAGTACACGGTGGCTTGAATGAGATATCCCCCAGAGTGTCAGGCATTTGAATCCTTTGTCCCTAACTGGTGGTCCTCTTTGGAGTTGAGGAGGTATGACCTTGCTGGAAGACGTATGTCACTGGAGGAAGGTTCTAAAGCTGAAAAGTCCATGTGCCACCCCCAGGTTGCCCTCTCTGCCTTCTGCTGTGTGTAGAGATGTGGGCTCTCAGCCTTTGCTCTCAGCATCCAGTTGTCTTGCTGCCTGCCACCATGCTTTATATGGTGATAGATTCTTTCCTCCCTGGAACTGTAAGCCCAAATATAATTGTGTTTTATCACAGCAATAGAAAAGTAGTGAATACATTCAGTATGAATCAAGTAGGTGTCACTCAAAAGTAGACTCTAAGTTATCACATCACTGATACTTCTTGGAGGCCTAGCATGCCTGCTGACGACACTACTTCAGTTCTGTACTTCCCGCTTTTACTGTGACATTAAAGACACTTGGATTTGTCAACACCTCTTAGATTCACTCAGAGTTGACCACAAGACTGCTATATGTAGCCTGCTATATAGGTGTGACTGGTATTCAACTCTGGATCCCCTACCTCTGAGTGTTGGGATTAAATTATGTGTCCTATGCTTGGCTTAACAAAGATCATTTAAGTGTCCTTTACTATTTGCATTTTTATTTGCTTATCTTTTTTAAAAAAAAACTTTATTATTGTTGTAGGAGTATATATGTACATGATGTCCTATGTCCTGTGGACCAGGTTGGCTTTAAACTTTAAGATCTACTTATTTGCCTTTCCCTCTGAGTACTAGGATTAAAGGCGTGTGCCACCAGCTCCTGGCCAAACTCAAGTTTTAAGGCTTTTGAGACAAGTACTTTTACTCTCTATCTAAGCCACCTCAAGGACCCTCAACATTTGTAAGTGGACATCATTACAGTTTCAGATCAGGCCGCCTTCTTCAGACTATGCCCTCATTTGGTGTTGGGGAAATAGACTCCTCTACTCAATCTTTGTTTGGTAAATAGCAGTGTGAAGCTTAGGACTAGATGCTCTTCACTTTGTATCAGATCCTGAGGACAGAATGGTAACAATAAAAGGCATAACTCCTTACCACCTGGAACATATAGTATAGTGAGGAAAAGGCATAAAAACCAAGTAGCTACCTAGAAAATGCTTTTTAACATCATGGTTGGCATTATCAAGGGAGAATAGAGGCTGCCATAGAGAAAAAACTAGGTGAGTTTAGATAGGGAATGTTTCTTTTTATTATTTTTAATCTTGTTTTATATTTTCACTACAATTTACTTTTTTTTTTCCAAGACAAGGTGTCTTGTTAGGGTTTTATTGCTGTGAAGAGACACCATGGCCAAGGCAACTCTTATAAAAGAAAAAGTCCCTTATATAATTGGGACTGGCTTACGGTTTCAGATCCTCAGTCCATCATCATGGAGGGAAGCATAGCAGTGTCCAGGCAGATGCAGACCTGGTGCTGGAAGAGCTGAGAGTTCTACATCTTGATCCAAAGGCAGCAGCAGGAGACTGTCTTCCATACTGGGCAGAGCTGAGCACAGGAAGTCTCAAAGCCCGCCTACGGAGTGACCCTCTTCCACCAACAAGGCCAGATCTACTCCATCAAGGCCACACCTCCTTTTTTTATTTTTATTATTTATTTATTTATTTATTTATTTTTGCAAATAGCAAGAGGATTTTAATTCCAGAGCTCTGGGGCCACAGCCATCTCCCACACTGGATTGATGACAGTAAGGCCACACCTCCTAATAGTGCTGCTTCCCGTGGGCCAAGTGTATTCAAACCACCACACAGGGTTTCTCTGTGTAGCCCTGGCTGTCCTGGAACTTACAAACAAACACAACACACTCATAAATGAGAGAGAAAGAGGGGAAGAAGGAGAGGGGGAGGGGGAGGGCAGGGAGGGAGAGAGAGAGAGAGAGAGAGAGAGAGAGAGAGAGAGATTACAAATGAACACACAAATGTAGAATTGCATAGTCTGCAATAAACTTCCTTTCATCCTTTCCTATAAAATCTCCTCTGTACCTTCCTGAACATGAGAAATTCATATCATATCATCAGATAGTTAGCTAACTCCCTAGGGAAAGACTCTGCGTTTGCCTCTGCAGCCCCACATAAGTCAGTCTAATGACACTAAGTCTCCTTTGGAAAGTCTGAAGACTCTTGAGCGCAACTCAGAAAACTCTACCCATCAAAATAAAAGGGGAGAATCGTTCCCTTATCGTCACGATGGAGCAACAGAAACCTGGCCTTAACTGTGTATTATAAATCATTAGAAAACAGAAGAAAGTATGAAACCATCACGTTCAGACATTAGACAGTCTACGCGGAACCTTGACCCCCTCAGAGGGGAGAAACACCTAACACTAGCTCTAAGCTTTCTTCTTGAAAGCAGTCTCTGAATTTTAAATTCAGGAAGGAGCAACCAGGTTGGTACTGGCAGCCTTGCTGAGTAGATCTGATGGAGATAAGGATACGGGACAGCTGAGGTGGCTGGAGATAGCTGGGTAAAGTTCTGAGATGGAAGAAGCTATGCCAAGTGGGGGAAGCTCAATGAAGATGAACTATGCGCAGGAGCCTTTGAGTCTTTCCTGAGCACCACTCCCAAGTTTATAAAATAGCTCAGCACAGCTAGGGGAAAAGGCCAGTAAGCTGTAAGATACACAAATCCCAGCACGCGCAGGAAATTGGACAATCTGATTAGCTGTAGAAGAGCCCTTGGAGTGTTTAGTGGGGATTTTTGAATCATGTGTTAGAATGACAGAACTATCTTAGTACGAAAGTATACTGTAACCCAAGGGGTGGAATATTTCTTTCAAGACTTATAAGGAATAAATACATTTTACTTGTGGGGTTATTATGGTCTCTGTCATGCTCTTCAGAATGAAGCAGCCGTAGACATTACAGAAGTACTCGTTTGAGCTGAGTTTCTTCGATATTTAATCTTGATTGTCAGCTTGACTAGATGGAAAGATACATGGTAGAGTAAACCACACCTCTGGTGTGTCTGAGAGGCGGTTCCGCAGAAGATTAACTGTGGAGGAAGAACCTACCCTGCATGTGGCTGTGGTTATAGCACCTTGGAAGCAAAGGCAGGAGGATTAGAGTGCAAGCTCACTGTTAGCTAAGTAGTGACTACAGGAGAACCTATTTTAAAAAAATGAAACACTTAAAGGAAATTTCAGTCTCAAAATGACAACTAGACGGAACTATGAAACATAACCTATCAGAAAAGGTAAACATGTGGGCAGAAAGAAAAGATTTTGTTTTGCTTTGTCAGTTTTGCATTTTTTGAAAAGTTAATTGTGTAAAGTAAAATTAATAATGTGCTTTTGAGACTTATCACATATGTAGAGAGGTAAAATGATTGGTAATATGTAGAAAGACAGGATGAAGAGAAACAAGCCCTACATCTGCAAGAGTTGGCGTTATACATGAAATAGTACAATGTTATTTGATTACAATGAGTTAAAGTGGGCATTATAAAAGGGGATTGTTTATAAATGTAGATGTTCCCCACTGAGAGGAGTTACATCCCAAAGTATCATCAAGGTGAAAATTCTTAGGAACACAGCACCCTGTGGAGTATGAGTTATTTCTCATTATGATTGATTGCATGGCTGTGTAGAGCTTTCTTGCAGCCGGCAAGCATCATGAGAGAGTATTATACCACATCATGGAGGAAACGATCAAAATCCCAAGTGTGGATGCTCCTTAATGCATACTGCTTTAGCAACACTGTAAATTAAAGATGTAACTTGAACGGCTGTAGTTTGTGGGCTGCTTGTGCCTACTTGTGTGTATACCATGTATAAATACTGTGGAGATAAATTGAATATAAAAGGGACCAGTTAATTTAAAATAAGCAGAAGAAAGGAAAAGGGTAATAATTACAAGTAAATCAAATAAAAAAACCATTAGCAAATAATTCATTTAAACTCAACCACAGTGATAAATATATAAAATGTAAATGGTCTAAACACTGCAATTAAGAGTCAGAGATTGTCAGACTGTCAAAAGACAGTTAAGATATAACATAAGCAAGAAAATCATTTTAAATGTGCAGGCCAGATGCATCTAAAAAAAAGGTAAAAGACATGTTGTAAAGATACATATTACAAGAAAACTGGAATGGTTGTATTAGTATCAGAATGGATAATAGAAAAATAGAAATGTTACTGGTAATGACAAGAGAGTTTTCATAATGGTGTAAGTGTAAATTCCATCTAAAAGATATGATATACATAACTTTTTGGCCATTCTAAACACAATGAAGCTTTGAAACATTGTAACAAAACCTCATAGTACTTAAGGATCTTTTCTTCAGGGCTGGGGAATTGAATCTTAAACACTGGAAGCGCTATCTCCCACTGAGCTACAAGCACAGCTCTTCATGAGAGGAAACTTTAATGATCTATAGTTACAGTTTCAGATTTCAACACTTTTCACTTAATGATCAACAAAGGAAGAAGAGAAAATCAACAGGAGTTTGAAGTGAACATCATCATCAACCAACTGGATCTAATTGGACTTACCCCAAAGACATCTAAATACACATTTTTTTCAAGTTCACATGGGACATTAACCAAATGAGACCATATGTTAACCATGAAATAGATCCAACAAAGTTGAAAGTATTGCAATCATAGAGTATGCCCTTTGACCATAATTAATTAAATTAGAAATCAATAGCAGCTATTTGGAAAATCTCTAAATATTTGGGAGCAAAACAGTACACTTCCAAACAACACACAGATAAAGGAAACAAATCGCAAAGAAACAGAAAATATTTTGAACTAAGAGAAAATAAAAACACATGTAGAAAAACTTGTGGGATTTAGCCAAGGCAGTATGTTCAGGGAAATGCAAAACATTAAATGATTATATTATAATGATCTAAAAATCAATAATCTAAGATTTCCCCTTGAAAAAAGCAAGAAACAAACAAATTAAATTCAAATAAGTAGAAGATAAAAGATCACGAATATAAAAAGCACATATCAAGAAAAGAAAAGAAAAACAAATGTCAGAAACTGTGAAAACTAATGTTGGTTTTAAAGTGTTTAGTTAAATTATAACCCTCCAGCAAGACTCAAAGGGAGAGTGCAGACGTTAGTAATACTAGAAAAAAAATGTGCTGTAGGTACAATAGATATGAACATAATGAAGGAATACTGTATATCATTTTATGTTAACAAGTCCAACAATTTAGATGAATCTGTGCAATAGTATCTTTTCTGTGGCTGTGTGAAACACCATGACCAAGGCAACTTATAAATGAGAGTTTATTTGGGCCCATAACTTGACAGGGATAAGAGTCTGTCATGGCGGGGAGATGTGGCAGCAGGTAGCAGGCATGGCAGGAGGAAGCTGAGATTCAGACCTTGAACCAAAAGTATGAAACAGACAACAAACCAGAAGCAATCTGGATTTCTGTACCTGCTGCAGCTATAAAAGGGTCTCTTATACCTTATGGAGAACTTGCGCCAATCCATGAGTCTGTTTTTGTTTTGAAAGTTTAGTTATTTATTTTATGTGCATTGGTGTTTTGTCTGCATATGTGTCTGTGTGAGGGTGCCAGATCCCCTAGAACTGAAGTTACAGGCAGTTGTGAGCTGCCATGTGGGTGCTGGGAATTGAACCTGGGTTCTCTGGGAGAGCAGTCAGTGCTCTTAACCACCAAGCCATGTCTCCAGCTCCCTGAGGAATCTTTTAGAAGAACTCTGTGGGGTAAAGGACATATTTGTGAGCACATCATTGACCAAGCCCATTCAGTCAGTCAATGGGTTCTCCAGATCAGGAGCAAGGATCAAAAAGAAAAAAAAAAAAAAAAACAAACAAACAAAAAACCAATTAGACAACATTGTAGCATGACCCCAGTCAATTCTGAGACTGAAGGTGGGTTTAATAATTTCCAATCCACTTTTATACCATTTTAATTACATGCAGGTATTAAGATTGAGAGTAGTACAATGAGGAACAAGCAAGACAGTAAACACAAAGCCCCGTGATTGCTCTGGTGATCGCTTTTTCTAAGGATGATCAAGATGTCTGAACCTAGTTCTTTGTCCTAGACTAAAGACATCATGACTGAAGCCTGTTTCTTGTCCCACCCTAAAATCAGATTCCTGCCCAGATTTACTTCCTTGTCATGCCCTGATGTCAGATTCCTACCAAGCAGCCCATTTCCTTGTCCTTGGCCAATGTCAAGCTCCTTGGTCAATGTCAGACTCCTGCCAGGTGGCACAGGTCCCCAATAAGGCTCTCTACACATCATAGTTGGATACTGTGCACAGAGCCTCTGGTGGGCCCCTCTGCATTTCTATAGCTACTATAATTTGAACATTTGTCCACCCAATGCCTGAAGTGCTCCTCTAACAATACAAGTGCTTGTTGGATCTGCTCATCTCCACGTAGTATTGTGAATGTCAATGTCATTTTTATTTCCTCAGATTAAGGGATGAGAAGAGAGCCATACTCAAGCTTTACAAATACAGGGCTTGGGCTGAGCCCAGAGTGGTTTCTTTCCTGCCTTTACTCTCTCTTTGCCTTGAAGCTTCTAATCTTCTGGAAGCCCAGACCTTGAAGACTTCAGCTTTCAGCCTCTGTCTTCTAACCTAGGCCTAGGATGCTTCAACCAATGAAACTTACTTCTGAATAAACTCATCGCTCCTAGCCCTTTCTGAACATTGGCTGGCTGATTCAACTCAGCTGTCTGGCTCAAACTCCTCTCGAAGGTGACAGCTTCAAATTGGCTTCTCTCAGCTTCTGACTAAATTGCTCTGCTTGGAAAAACTGCCTCTGAACTCCACCAACTGAAATGCTCTGAACTGCTCCAAACTGAATCGAAGTGAAGACTGAATTGAATTCTCTCTCCTTCACTTCTCTTTTAAGAAGCCTCCCTTTCTTGCCTGTTCTCATGAGAGTTGGGCTTATCCTATCTTTCAGTCAGGCTGTCAAATATTTCTCTGATTGGTCACTTTGTCTGCCCCTCAATTAGACCTCAATGTTTGGGATATCGTCCACTATAAGAAACTCACTTTGCCAGGAAATAGTGGCTCATTCCTTTAATCCCAGCACTTGGAAAGCAGAGGTAGGCAGATCTCTGTGAGTTCAAGGCCAGGCTGTTCTACAGAGTAAGTTCCAGGATAGCCAGGGCTACACAGAGAAACCCTGTCTCAAAAAAGTGATTGATTGGGCAATAGCTCAGTTAGTCAAATGCTTGCCTAGGGTTAATAAAGCCTTCGGTTTGATTTCAAGCACCCCATAAACCAAGTGTGGTGGCACATGCCTGTAATTTCAGCACTTGGAGGTGGAGGCAGATGATCAGAAATTCAGGGTCATTCTCAGGTACATAGTGAGTTCAAGGCCAGCCTGGGCTATATGAGACAATGTCTCACACACACAAAAAAAGGTGCCCTCATATAATCATATAATATACTTCACAAAACAGTATACATATTAGTTTAAAATATATGGTAATGTAGATGATCCCTTTATTGTACAAATTGGGAAAATTATTACTGAAGATATAACTACACTGAAGCAACAAAAAGAAATGGTCTTTTCCTGGAAAATTGGAACATATGTCTCAAAACCACTTAACCATATTTATTTTGATACATTCTGTTATCTTATCAACAATTCTAGATAATTAAAAAATGCTTTGGGGGGATGTGTTAAACTGTTTTCTGTACCTCACTAATGATTCTCTGCCAAGCACTTTGATTCCCTCTAGAGAAAAACTAGTTTGTTTTAATATTCCTGGGTCCAGAAGCACTAAGCGCTATTAACATAATCATTTGCATATGCAAATACGGAGAACTCAGGCCCCAGGCCCGGATGACTCCTAATTGCCAAAGCTACTCTTAATCTAATCGTCTCTAATTATTCAACTACTGTATCTTTAGCACACTTTGTGCTGCCCGGTGCGGACAGTGGTGAAGGACTGGATGCTGGGATTTGGTTGTTGTGTTGTCGTGGGGTTCACACCGATGAAAATATCTCTTCACAGTATGTATGCATGAGGGAATACTGTAGTGTATTGACCCAGAGGTCATCGGGACAGCAGGAAAAGAAGGCCAGCAAGATGGACTGTCACATGGATTCCAGGAGCAGCAATTCCATTTGTCTAGCTCTTCAGGAGAATGCTGGTAACTGCTATGCTGCTGGTAGCTTCTCACAGGCTAGTGTGTGGTCCTAGGTCTGTTTGACTTATATTAAACTTCCTGAGCGAACTGACAATAGTGGCTGTCTACGAGGGGCTTAGTAGGATTTTTTTTTGACAAGGGTCTCATGAAACCCTAGTTCATCTCCCACCTTGCCATGCACGGTGGTTTGAATATGCTTGGCCCAGGAAGTAACACTACTAGGTGTGGCCTTGTTGGAGGAGGTGTGTCACTGTGGGGATGGGCAATGAGACCCTCCTCCTAACCACACGGGAGCCAGTCTTCTCCTAGCCGCCTTCAGATGAAGACATAGAACTCTCAGCTCCTCCTGCACCATGCCTGCTTGGACGTTGCCAAGTTCTTGCCTTGGACTGAACCTCTGAACCTGTAAGCTGGACCCAATTAAACGCTGTCCTCATACGAGTTGCCTTGGTCATGGTGTCTATTCATAGCAGTAAAACCCTAACTAAGAAGCCATGTGACTTTGATGGACTTTGATTCTCCTGCCTCTGCCTCCCAAGTGCTGGCATTATAGGCATCCATCATCTCTACTGCCTGGCCTGACCTCAGTTGTGACATACAGAGACCATGTGCCAAGTCTCACACCTCTTTCCTCTTCCCACCCGGCTCACTCTGAGTCACTTTCCCCACAGGACTTTCACCTTCTATAAATGTACTACATAGCCGACTTCTCTGTGAGGTTTAGTATCTGTTTCCTCCTGCAAGGGAACAAGCAAGCTCAAATCAAGAGGGCCTGTTTTATCCACTGAGGTGTCTCCTAGCCACTAAAGATGTAGCTAGTGCAGGTATAGTGTGGGTCCTGATAACCTTGCTTTGGCATGAACTCAAAGGAGCTCTCATTTTTTAAAAAAGTTATTTAAATTTTATGTGCGTCTGGGTAGGGGAATGTGCACATGTGAATACAGATGCCTGTAGAGGCCAGAAGAGGGTATCAGCTCCTCCGGAGTCAGTGTTCTAGGCAACTGTAAGCTGCTTGATAGCATTCGTAGGGACTAAACTTGGCAGTAGCAGTAAGTGGTTAATCTCAGTTGGGGGTTTCTACCCAGCCTTTGATCATTCAGTTCCCAGATAAAAGACCTACAGCTTTTACATTTATAACAGGATGATCAGCACCAGAGCTGGGCAGATATCTATCTTCTATGCTGTTATGTCTGCTTCCCTATCGATAACCCCCACGGTCCATCTGGCCCACTCTTAACTCCAATTGGTCAGCCTTCATGGCCAAGTTTTCATGACTCACTTACTCCATGGCGTCTTCTCTCTCCACCTTCTTCTCCTCAGACCCCTAGCCCAGAAACCTAATCTCCACCTAACTCTCTTCTGCCCAGGTATGGGGCCAGAAGACTGGTGTTTTTATTCAACCAGTAGTTTTAAATTAAGTAGCAAGGTTACATAGTATTATATACAAGGTTACTTTGTATACATGCAGATTCTCTCTTCCCCGGGGAGGGGGGGAGGCACGAGGCCTTGGGGCCCAGTAGTATTTAGCATGACAATACATAGCAACACAGCCAGCCCTCTCTCCAGCCCCCAAAGAGCACATTTCTGTGTGTAGATAGATCATCGTATGGTCTTTATCCCTTCCGATTCGAAGGAACACAGAGGGGAAAACCTGCAAGAGATCATCTGTGAAAGCATCCACTTCCTCCCTCCTTAGGTCACTAGCTGTGCCTCTGCTCTTTTCTCTTGTTAGTGAAAAGGGAAACACACCCAGCCATATCTTCCCAGAGCTGCCCCGCTACAGTGGAGGCAGGGTTACTGTGACCTGGGACAACTACTATGGGACAGGCAGGGCTCCAGAAAGGCAGGAACCTGTGTGTGCCTTGGTTGGAGAATTCCGAACTTATCTTTGAGTAGAAGTTAGCTTCATGAGACAAGCAGAAGCAACAGCACGCAGGTCGAGAAAACAGCACCACAGGAGTCGGGAGTGGGAGAAAGCCTTGCTGTTCGGTGCGGGAGTGTGAGGGACCAGGCAAAGTGGGGACATAGCCGGGTAGAGGAGGGGAGGTAGGTAGACGTGCCAAGAGGGTGACTTCAGCCAAGGAGAAAAGAGGAGCTACAGGAGGACAGGGCTGGCCATGCAAAGGTGACAAGAAGGGTTACGATGGCCCGAGCATGCAGCTGGACGGCTTGAAGCAGAGGCGCATGCGCTGGAATTCCTTTTCTCCTTCAATTCAGTCTAGATCATTCCTGCCCCACCCCCACCCCCTCCCACCCCATCACCCTCCTGCTGCAACAGTGGGATGCCCTCTGATGTTCAGGGTGGCCTTTACCTCCTCAGGAAACCTCTCTAGAGATGCGCTAACAGATGTGATCGGAGTTGTTTCTTTTCAGTGATTCCAAAGCCGATCGAGTCGCTGTTGATGACTGACCATCATTCTAATTATTCAGCTGGAAAAGCGGCGGTTTGTGCCTGGCTCCATGCTTTGTCTAAAATAATATCCATTGCTCTTGACATGTTTTTATTTTTTCAGTTAGATCTCAGCGGCTGGTATAACTTGATAGCTAGCATTCAGCTTTCCCCGGCTCTAAGTTTTAACTCTTGTTCTTAGCTTTTGCGTCTTCTATTTTTGTGATTTCGTCTCGATGTCAGTTCCTGGGACTGAGCCTCTGTAGGGCACAGACGGTGCGTTGGAAAGTTGTCGGGTTCATGTTCTGCTTCCGAGCACTTCTGCAAGCTCGTGCTGGAGGTCGGATGTCTTTGCTTTTCTGAGTTTTGCTTTTGCTTTTGTTACAGGGTCCCAGGTAGCTCAGGCTGGCCTCTAACTCAATACATAACAAGGCTGGACTCGAACTCCTGCTTCTCCTGCTCCTCCTGCTCCTACCCCCCAAATACTGGGCTTTCCAGGAGTGCATTGCCATGCGTGTCATGGGACACCAGAGACCCTTGGTCACTGCTCTGTTTCTACCGCTAAGGTAGATGGAGTTATAGCTCAGTGGTAGAGCGCTTGTCTGGTATGCATGAGGATCTGGGTTTAAGCCCCTGTACAAGCGAGCGAGCCTCAAGACAGTGAACAGATGCCCACTACTTAGCAATTATTGCCTTTGTGGGTAAATTAAGATGCAATGTCTCTATTTCATGTCTCCATGTCTCTGTCATTGTGTGTTTGGCTGTGACACCCTTTGGCTGACATCTACCCAGTTGAAAACTTGAAGGGCCTGGTGTTTTTGAAGGGGGTGACTTTCCTCTTCAAAAAGCCCCAACGGTCCGCTGCAGTGCGCTTCCCAAGAAGACGCCTGTTCTTCGCTGCGCTCCTTTTCCTGTCAGCAAACATGAGACCGTTAGCTGGTAGCCGGGAGCTAGTCCATGTGTCGTGGAAAGTTCCTAAGTTTTCAGATCAACCAGACTTTACGGCTATAACCAAACGGCTTTATTTTTAGAAAACACTATACTTTTTACAGCAATATTTTCCATAAGAATGCTGATTTCTGGCATGTGCTCCAGAAGTCAGAGAACAAATGGCGATAATATATGCTAAGCTTAAAATTAGTGCGCCGCCGTTTAAACAAGAGCTATGTCACTTCTGAGTTCGCATGTCGATGAGGGAGGGGGCTCAAAATGGAGCTCTGTGCTCACACTACCCGTCCTTGCCTTTGGCTTTTCTCTGCTTGTCTTCTTCTGTTGATTTAGAGGCAGGGTCTTGCTATGTAGCTGGTGTCTTACCTGGTACTCCCAATAGCGCCTAGACTGGCCTCGGATTGGCAGCAATCCCCCTGCTTCTACTCTCGCCGGTATGACAGGAACGCACTGCCATCTCTAGCTTCGATCTCAGTTTCCTGCAGGAGCTGCTTTCTTCATTCCCTTTGCTACCTCGCTCTTTCAACTTCTTTAAATTGGAATTGTGTTTGGCTGAAAGTGGCCCCAAGTACTTTTTGATATGTGCAAAATGATCATTTAATGAGAACAGCTAAAAAAGAAAAAAAAGACACGGACCTTTTCAGGAGCTTTGAAGGCCCTGCTCTCACCTGCTTCCTTCTTCTTCTTCTTCTTCTTCTTCTTCTTCTTCTTCTTCTTCTTCTTCTTCTTCTTCTTCTTCTTCTTCTTTTTTTTGGTTTTTCGAGACAGGGTTTCTCTGTGTAGTCCTGGCTGTCCTGGAACTCACTCTGTAGACCAGGCTGGCCTCGAACTCAGAAATCCACCTGCCTCTGCCTCCCAAGTGCTGGGATTACAGGCGTGCGCCACCACGCCCAGCTGGTGCTGTGTCTTCTTGTGAATCACTGGGTAGGAACCCTCTCAGGGGTGCCTCGTGTCTTTTCCAGAGGTCCTGGGAAATAGGCAGATCTTGCCAGTATCAGAGAGAGCCCAGAGGGTACCGGGTTTGGGGTCAGCCATGCTGGTTCTTGGTACATTTTTGAGCATCATTGGCATGGCCCTTGGCCTATGACTGTACCTTAGGGTCATCTCTTCCCTTGGGGGTACAGAGTCCCACGCTGTACTTATATCTGCATTTTATGAAGATGAGAGGGTGGATGGCAGCGTGGTCTATAAACATTACTGTTGCCCACATGTGTCTTCCACAGACGTGTAGTGAGATAACTGCATCACGGATTTAAAATTTTGTGTAGCGTTTGATTCGTTTCGTGTGCACATGTACAGGCATGTGCCATAACATGAGTGTGGAGGTCGGCAGACGCCTCACAGAAGGCAGCTCTCTCCTTCTGCCGTGGAGTGCACTATGTGGGGTGAAGGGGTTGGACTCAAGCCTGCAGGGCTGGGGCACCTCGCCTACTGAACCATCTCGTTTGCCTGCGTCAGCAGTTTTATTTGTTTCCCCAGAATCTGGTTTATTGACCTAAGCTGGCTGTCCTGGAGCTTACTATACACACCAGGGAGGCCTTGAACTCACAAAGAGCTGCAGGCCTCTGCCTCCCAAGTACTGGGGTTAAAGGGCTGCAGAGAGAGAACTAAAGATGGCTAAGACAAGTCTTGTCATTTCTCTCAGAAGAGTGTTCTGCTGGTGGGGTTTCCATTGACAAACTATTTACTGGTCAGCTAGCCCGAACTAAGCCCCTCTGGGCACTCTCCAACATCCAGGCTGTCTTAGGGTTACTACGGCTGTGATGAAACCCGGTGATCAAAAGCTGGGCAGGAAAGGGTCTGTTTGGCTTCCTCTTCCACACCATTTGTCAACTGAGGTCCTCTCCTCTCAGATGACTTTAGCTTGTGTCAAGGTGACATAAAACCGTCCCATACAACGGATGTGCGATTTAACATACCGCTGTTAAATCAGACCTTTCCTCTCTTGTTCACCCCCCAAGATCACACATTATTATCAACATTATAATATGAAATGTTTTACAAACTTAAAAAGTCCCACAGTTTTTTACAAGTTCGAACACTTTAAAATTCAGTATCTTTAAAAACCCAGTGTCTCGCCGGGCAGTGGTGGCGCACCCCTTTAATCCCAGCACTCAGGAGGCAGAGGCGGGCACATTTCTGAGTTCGAGGCCAGCCTGGTCTACAGAGTGAGTTCCATGACAGACAGGGCTACACAGAGAAACCCTTGCTGGGGGTGGGGGGTGGGGTGGGGGGGTGGGGAAGCGTCTCCTTTAAAACCTAAAATTCTGTCTCTCAACTGTGGGCTCTTATTTAAAAACAAAACAAAACAAAACAAAACAAAACAAAACAAAACAAAACAAAACAAAACAAAACAAAACAAAGCTTCCTTACTTTAAGAGGGACTTTCACAATCAGATCAAAGCAAAGCCAAACGGTGTGATTACTCAAGGTTCACTGTCTGGGATTCCCTCGTGATCTTCTGGGCTCCCGCCAGGCTCACCTCTCTGGCTCTGCGGTGCAGCACACACAGCTTGTCTTCTAAGCTTGGGTGGGCTCCACTCTGCCACTGCGGCTGTCCTTGGTGGTCATCCCAGGATACCGATATCTCCGGGGTCTTCTACTGCAGCGGGTCTGCACCTTCACCAGGAGCCCCTTCTGGGCTTTCTTCATGGTGCTAAGCCTCAACTTCTCCGTGTGACCTCCACTTTAATTCTTAGTGTTCAGCTGCTACCGAGGCTGCACCTTTGTCACTGGCCTCCCCTGCCTCTCAGTGCCAAGCCTCAGCTGTTCTCCGGGACCCCTCCATGCCCTTCAAACCCAGTGCCACCTGGGTGACCCTTACGCTACCACATTTGGCTTCCAGAATAAGGTACAGCCTTGGCTGCCTCTGGAACACAGCTTCTGTGTGCCGACGCTCAGAAAACACTCTCAGAAGATTTTATCTCAGTGGTGCTGGTCTCTTCTTACTCATTGCTAATTTCTTAGCTCCAGCTAGCAGGCAACAACAATCTCAGTAAAGCAAAGGTTTCACTTTATGTATTTATTGTTCTTTTTTCCCCCCCTCTGGGTAGAGTTTCTTTGTGCAATAGCCCTGGCTGTCCTGGGACTGCTTTGTAGACCAGGCAGACCCAGAACTCACAGAGATCTGCCTACCTTTGTCTCCAAGAGCAGGATTAAAGGCGTGCACTGCCACACCTAGAAACGCATTTCTCTCAGCATTCCCTTCCTTCCAGTGAAAGCCTTGAATACTCAATGGCTTTGCTTACCCAAAGATCCCAAGTCCTTCCAAAATCCTCCCCAAGACAACGTGGTCTGTGTAGAGCTCATCTAATTTCCTGTGTTCTGTACGGAAGCATCACCTATCAATCAAAAGCTAATGGCATGTTAGCTGAGGCAGGGAGTTCCAGCTGAGGTGGCAGTTCCAGCAGGGAGAGAGGACTTCTGGGAGAGAGTCAGGCAGAAGGGATTTGCCACAACGCTGATAGAGAGATGAAACTGAGGAGGGACAACCACGTGGCAGCATATGGAATAACCAGGCTAATTAAGTTACGAGCTATCAGGAGCAAGCCAAAGCTTGAGGCCTAGGCATTTATTTATAAATAATTCAGTCTCAGAGTCATTATTATGGCAACGTGGGCATGGGTGGTTAAGTCCACAGTTACAGGTCTGTCATGTCAACACCCCACTTCTGGTACCAATTTCTGTCTTTGTCGGGGATTATTATTTCAGTGATAAAACACCATGTTCAAAAGCAAGTTGAGCAAGAAATGGTTTATTTGGCTTCTACTTCCATATTACTAGTTCATCTTATGAAGTTCCTTCCTTTCAGATGACGTTAGCTTGTATCAGGCTGACATAAAACTATCCAGCACTGGTTGTTCACTGAGGAACAGGCATAAACAATAAGCCGAAAAGTAGTCACACTGTCATTATATATCCAGACATGCAAGAGGCCACACAGTGGAGACTAAAGGGCTCTGTTTGCCTTTAGATGTATCTTCCTGGGCTGTAGCTCTAATGTTCTGTGTGTGTTTGTCTATGGAGGCCAGAGGTCAGTCTTGGGTATAATTTCTCAGAGACTTACACTTAGGCTAGCCTGGTTGACCAGAGAACACCAGGGGACTCTCTCTCTGACTCCCAAGCAAGGGACTCGCAGATGCACACCATGGTGCTAGCTTTTGATGTGGATATGGGGGTGTGCACGTCGTATGTGTCAAAATATGCTTACACGGCAAGCACTTTACAGGACAAGTTCCCCGGCTCTTAATACTAACATTTTAAGATGGAAACCAACTATTTAAAGTCTCGAGATCAGGTGGCTGGAGAAATGGGGTTAAAGTGCTACTTCTGCAGAGGACTGGGGTCTGGAGCCTTGCACCCAAGAAGGCAACTCAGAACTACCTGTAACTCTAGCCCCAGGAGATCCAACGTCTGAGGGCGTTTGCATGCACACACACATAAAAAAAAAATAATAATAATAAAATCTTTTTTTTTTCAATCTAGAGATTAGGATTTTGCCATTTGAAAACAGGAAGAACTGGTTACATCAGGCCACGTTCTTTAAGGGAGCGACTGGCCAGTTCAGTATATCTGCAGTCACTGAGGCATACCTTCTCCGATTATCACAGAGAGAGCCCCCATCTCCTTCTGATCTCCCAAACCTTGAAGCAGATGCAAACCAACATCTAATGTCGCATACAAAAGGATCTACTGCTCTCCAAGCACGGGTCTGAACACCTCAGCAAAGCATTCTTCCATCAGTCCAGCCATCTACCTGCCTGTCTGTCTGTCTGTCAAATGTAAGGAAAGAAAGGAAATGTCAGGGGTCCAAGTCTCTCCCACTGGTTCTCCGGGTTTTGCTCCTGACGCTCAGTTGTATCACCTGGTACTGAGTATATTTAAGATAGTGGGGGAGGAGGCGAGATACCCAAAATCAAATGGTACCAAAGTACAAGGTTGTACCAGAGGATCCTGTCCAGGACACTGTGTTTTGTTTAATTAGAGAAGGACACACACACACACACACACACACACACACACACACACACACAGGGATTTTTGTAGTTTTAAAGTTCAAAAAGTCTAGCCAGGTCAAAGCCCTGCGTGAAGGCCCTTGGAGAGCAGTTCCGACTGGGGAGAAAGCAGGTGGATGTCATCGAACCGGATGCAGACAAAAGACATGCGGGAGAAGAGGCCCTGCTGCAGAGGCTGCCCAGGCTTGCCTGGGATATCAGGGCCAGGGGGAATGACCTGGGTATTGGGGTCAGGGAGGTGGCCATGGGCGTCTTTTGACCAGTGTGGTGTGGGATGAAGCCATTCGTCCAGGAGTCCCGCTGAACTTCATTCATTGCTTTCACAACCCAAGAAAGTGGGTTTTGGAACCTGGGCATCCCTGTAGTGCTGGCCTGACTGTTTACTTCTGCCTCGGCCCCCGAGCCTGTGAGCAAATACTTCAGGCGCTGTTAATGAGCAGAAACTTGAGACAGAGCTTATCTTGTAATGCTGGGCTTTGCATCATATCCAGGGCGTGGTGCTATTTTAGAAGGCAGGTTAAATAATTACGTGTTTACAGATTGAGCAAACAGCGTGTGTGGCCCAAGAGGGTTCAGGATCTGTTCCCTGAGTGCCCAGTGAGCTAACTTGTTCAGCTGGAGGTGAGACTTAGAACTTGGAGGTATCAAATGGTTTCAATGCTGTGAGTGTGTGTGTGTGTGTGTGTGTGTGTGTGTGTGTGTGTGTATGGGCTTATATTGATTATCTGTGTATCACCTTGTAATAGAGTAGGGAAGCTTAGAGATGTTACAATTCAGTTGAGGCTAATTTAACAAGCTTGGGTCATTGACCCATCTCTGTACCATGTGTATGATAGGTGACATATTGAATATACTACTTTATGGCTCTGATGTTTCCTACATAAATGACAAACAGACAGAAGTTAACACTACCATCGTTAGGTCCACCGTAAGCTTTACTCTTTGTAAATATTTTCAAATGTATTTAATTTTTATTAAGGAGTTATCTATGTGAGTTTGCGGCTTGTATGTGTAGATACCCCAGGATGCTGGAAGTAAGGGTCAAGGGGTTGTGAGCCACCTGATGTAGGTCCTGGGAACAGAACTCAAGATGTCTGTAAACCATTTTATCAAGCCTCTAAATTTCGTTAGAGAAAAGCAAGCAAACAAACAAAACCACAATCAAACAGTTATGTGCTTTGTTCTCTTGCTCTAGTGTTATTTCTCCTGGGAGAGGAGATAGAGCCGTTTGTTTGCTATTTGTGATGTTTGTTTGCTGTTTTAGCAGAGATGGCCTCTCTAATGTTACCTGTTTGGCCTCAGACTTTTGTTGTTTGTTTGTGTGTCTGTCTGTTTGTGTGTTTGAGATTTCTCTGTGTAGCCCTGGCTGTCCTGGAACTCACTGTGTAGATGAGGCTGACCTCAAACTCACAGAGACTCCCCTGCCTCTGCCTCTCAAGTGCTGGGATTATAAGTGTATGCCGACACTGCCTGGCGTGGCCTCAGACTCTTAAGGTTTATGCAATCCTTCTCCGGGATTCAGAAGGAGGCTCAGCCCCCTGAGCAGCTGGGGCTGCAGGTGCTCTGCTGGGTGGTGGGTTTTCTTGTTTTGTTTTTGCTTTGGTGATCCTCAAGATCAGATACTCAAGCACGCCCACTCTTTCTCAGTTTGCAGCAAGGAGTCCCGAGCCATAGTTAGTCAGGAGCCATAGGCCACGCCCTCACCTGATCTCTCTCCTTGGTTTGTCTCTCTCTGATGATTTCCCTTTCTTCTAGTTTTGCTTTCCAAGGACAATGAAAAAACCCTGAGAACTGTCCTCCGGGCTGAGGACTTTGTATAGTGAAACAGGGCGGTCACTCATCCTGACAGCTTGATAAGACAGAAAGAGGTGACGACTCAGGCGCAGGGCCTCTTCTTCCTGGCCCCACTTCAGCATCTTCTCGAAGCCGACTTTGGGATTCTCAGCCGTGGTTGGGCTGCATTGCCCCTGGCCATCTTAGACGTGGGTAGCCTCAGGGTACAGGTGCTGGTTTCCTGCCCTCCTTGGCATTGACTTTACATGGGATCATCATGTTAGTTTTGTGGACCAGGCTTTCCTCGCGGCGTGAGGAGAAGCTCACTTGGGTGCCTCTGCTTCCATGACCATGACAGCAGGGTTTGATCCTCCTTGGCTCTGGCTGTTCTGTCTTGGACTAATGACACTGTCCCTCGATCTATTGTCACCAAAGCCTGTGTGGAGACTTTGGTGCCCTTTGAGCCAGGACAGCACGGAATAACTTCCTGAAGGATTGCTTCCTTCCACACAGGGAAGGGCATAGCTGCACCAGAACCCTGTATCATCCAAGTCTCATTTCCTTATTTATAAAGGGCGAGGATCCCACGATTGCCTCCTGCTCACACAGTCAGTGAGCTAAAGAAAGCTAAAAACACAGGCGTGCTGGTGTAGATCTGAATTCCCAATACTCAGAGTCAGAGGCAAGGAAGATTGTTGTGAGTCCCAGGCTTGCCATGAACATAATTTGATCCTATCTCAGAACCACAACTAAGAAGGTTTAAAACCATGTCCACAGGATGTTTAAAGTGCTGTGTGTACGACTAGCACAGATCAGTCGCTGTGCAATTGTACAAGTTACTGTGAGGTCGGAAATTTAAGGACTATGGCCGGGAGGTTTGCAAAAGATTAGATCCCAGGAAGGCGACACTTGCTCCCTTCCTGTGTGTGAACTCTTTGAAGCTGGTGCAGGGCTAAGAATGCCTGGCACACTAGAGGCGGTGGGCAGTATGTGATGTTGCGATCGAGGGCTCTGATGGGCGAAGGCCTTCATTTACTTGCTTCTGGTACTCATGCTGGCATAAGGGTGTTTGATGATACTATCTCATTATCAGTGAGTCTTGTGACTTGGCATTATCTCAAGGACACCATCATAGGCTGTATGCAATGACAGTATATTGATGACATACTCTTGTTTCCCATAATAGATATGGGCATGCCTGATAAGGACTGACTCAGGACAGGCAAGTCTTTCTCCATTACCCAGATACTGTGACTGGCTTATTTGCTATACAGGTTCATTGCATCTGCCATTTCTCTGAATATATATATATGTATGTATGTGTATATATACACACATATATATGTATATATACACACACACATACGTATATATGTATGTGTATATATATATGTGTGTATATATATACATATATGTATGTATGTATGTATGTATGTATATGGATTCTTGGCAGTTCCACCTCAGTTTAGGTCTTCTCAATCTGGCCTCTCTGGGTCTCTCTGGTCATTTGTGACGTCCCTGCAGCTCCTTGCAGAATGACACATATATGAGTGTATTTCCATATGAGCAAGGCCAGCCAGAACAAAGGGATAAAAAAGAATGCATCTGGAAATGGTAATACATACATATGACCAGCATCGGGGAGACTGTGGCAGGAGGATCGCTCTGAGCTTGAGGTCAGCCTGAGTCACCATGAGCTCCAGTTATCTTGGGCTACAGAGCAAGATCTCGTCTCAAAATGAACAACAGAACAACAACGAGTAAAAAGCAAAACAAAATGGCAAGACCTGCCACCAAAGGTGTCCGCAGCTAGGAAGGGATGAAAGGGACTTCGTAAGACTAAAGTATAAAGGTTTAACCTTAACACAGTGATCCCCAGCACTAATACAGCGACCACAGCACACACACACACACACACACACACACACACACACACCCCTGTTTCCTCAGTAACAAGCAGTGTAATAGTTTTCACTGTTTCAGAGCAGCTGTCTAGGACTGAGCCCAGGGAGGCTCAGAGACCTAAGCCTGTCACGTCTGGTGAGTAAGTGGGAAGACTTAGTGTTGGTATCCGGACCTCTGAAACCTGTGACATCACACAGGCGACAGTGGGACCCGCACACCTGTTGCCAAGGCAACAGCCACCATATTCCCAGAATCCACTTGGCTCACCTTCCACCCTTACCTGTGACGACGTCACCATCCATATATAAAGAAAGGCCCCTCTGCTGTCCCTCTCCCCCCACCCCTTCTCTCTCCGCCTTGGCTTTCCTCTCTCAATAAACCTCACGTGGACGAGCCTGGCCTGCTGTGGTCTGTCTGAAGCCGCCAGAGGTCCTGACACTCGGCACTTTCTTTGTCCTTAGAAAGGGAGACTGTTTTGGCCCCCCCCCCCAAGAAACGTACACGTCATAGGATAGTTTCCAGGGAAAGAAAGAAAAACTGACGCAATGTAAGAGTGTAAAATAAAAGTTTCAGGGTGAGACTTGAAAATTATTTTCTTTAAGTTTTTTTTGTTTTGTTTTGTTTTTAAGGAAAAAGGGCTTCTTTCCCAGCTTTTGTTTGTGAGAGAATAATTCCTTTATGCCTGGCTTTGCCTCTAGGCTAGCAGAGGCTGCAGGGCCACACCCTAGGGCGGGGTTTGGCTCAGGTCAGTCTTCCTCCTTCTCTCCTTCCTTTTCTTCCTGCTTCTCCAACCCTCCCCCCTCAAAAATCCCCCTTCCTCTCCCTCTTCCCCTCTCTCTCTCTCTCTCTCTCTCTCTCTCTCTCTCTCTCTCTCATCTTTAAAAGATATAATCTTCATTTGTCACTAGTGTAGATGTGGAACATCTTAAAGAGCCACTTACCTCCAGGAATCTATCTGGGAAAGGAAGTGAGTGGACTTCAGCCGAATCTGACATTGAATATGCAGAACTTCTCTTTTAATAAAGGCAGCTGAGCCTGGTGATGGTGGCGCATGCCTGTAATCCCAGCACTTGGGAGGCAGAGGCAGGCGGAACTCTGAGTTCGAGGCCAGCCTGGTCTACAGAGTGAGTTCCAGGACAGCACAGAGAAACCCTGTCTTGAAAAACCAAAAAAAAAAAAAAAAAAAAAAAAAAGCAGCTGAGCAGGGGATGGTAGAATGCCTGTCACATGTTTAAGGATGTGAGTTTGCT
This sequence comes from Apodemus agrarius, assembly GCA_964023405.1. Lineage (NCBI taxonomy): Eukaryota > Metazoa > Chordata > Mammalia > Rodentia > Muridae > Apodemus > Apodemus agrarius. The sequence continues at coordinate 42,988,058 of OZ030016.1, forward strand.
TCCCAGCACACACACACACACACACACACACACACACACACACACACAGTGGGCGATGTCTGTAATCCCAGTGTTAAGGAAGAAGAGACAGGTGGATCTCTGGGGCTCGCTGGCCAGCAAGCCCGAGCTGAGCCTGAGAGGTCCGGGTTCAGTGAGAAATGCTGTCCCAAACGTTAAGGTGAACAGCCATTGAGAAAGACAGCCTACACCATGGCCTACACATGTATGTACACATACCTGCACTTGCACATACATGAACACATACATAAAAGGCAACAGGTGACTTGTACGTATATACATACATACATACATACATACATACATACCTATACAGGTAAAGTATCCAGCCCCGGCTGCTATTTTTTTTCCCGGCTGCTATTTTTATGAGGGAGTTAAAAAGCCCAAAAAGTCCATTCATCAAGAGATAGTATGACATATGTAAGATGCTGGTCTATTTTAGAGACTTACCATTTTTGGTGTTTGACAAGCATGGAACAATTAACAACAATAATTCATGGTCAGACTTCTAGAAAGGGAAGGCCAAAGTGCCTGGGGGGATGTACCAGATTGTCCACAGACAGATACTCAGTGTCACTTAGAATGTAGGTGGCGGGTCCAAGGGAATCAATACCGTTTACCAGTCACGTTTAGCTGGGAACTGCACCCACTGGGTCTTCAAGGATAAATCTCAATGTAAGTGCTGAACAGAGAAAACAAGGATTTACTCTGTGTGTGTGCTCTCCCCTTGCAATGTATATATTTGTTTTTAATGATCTAAGGGGGAAATATATGTCATGGACAGGATGAGCATGTGAGGCACAGCCTGTGTTTCACCTGTTCGTGCTGCCACTGTTGATGGTCTCCGGATGCCCGACTTTCTTCTAAAGAAACTGTATGGCATTTTATGAACATACTGCCTTCTTCTAATGGATCATATGACTTCCTGATAGCCAGGGCCTCATCCAGGTCCAGAAAGCTATGTCTTGTGTGTGTGTGTGTGTGTGTGTTTCAGTGTGGCTATTAATAACTAAATACATAAACAAAAAAATGCAGTAGCTGGGCAGTGGTGGCGCACGCCTGTAATCCCAGCACTCTGGGAGGCAGAGGCAGACAGATTTCTGAGTTGGAGGCCAGCCTGGTCTACAGAGTGAGTTCCAGGACAGCCAGGGCTATACAGAGAAACCCTGTCTTGAAAAAACCAAATCAAAAAAACCAAAAAAAAAAAAAAAAAAAAAAAAGAGAGAGAGAGAGAGGGAAAAAATGCAGAAATGCTAAAAGATGCTATAGCCAGCACAGTATCTTTTTAGAATTTGGAATTTGCCCTTCACGGTGTATGATGATTTCTACATCGGATCCCACCCAAAGCCTGCATTTTAAGTCCCGTGCCAAGGGTCTGTCAGCTACTCCTCCGCATGGCTGCGGCTGGCAGCCTGCCCCTGAGAGGGTCAGAGAAGACAAGGACTGCTGCCCTTTCTCGAAGGAGGGTCTTCCTTCCAGGTTGGCCCGGGGAATCTGTGGCTTCTCTTCTGCCGTGTAGGACAGGCTTCACACCACGCGTTTGTCCCACGACACAGAGTGAAGATAACTTTACCTTCCCAGCCATCTTCCCTGTCCTCGAAGCAGGGCATTTAAGGTCAAACAGACTTTGAGTGTGCACCCTGTGCCAGCCGGGCCCCACCCAGGGAGAGAATTAGAGCCAGATATATGGCTACAGTTTAACAGCCCTGTAAAGTGTTCAGACACAGTATTTTTTTTTTTTTATAAGTAGAAAATGTTCATCCCTAAGAGAAAGTTGCAAGGAGGCATATACTATTTAGAACGGGAATCTATGGAATCTGTTTTACTCTATCAGGGGGACGGGGTGTTGGGCTAAAGTTGTTTGGGCTTGGTGAAATTCCTGCGTAAATGGCTACAGAAGTTAATAGCTTCGGTCTATTAGGCGGGCACCCTGGGAACCTTCTGAAGTCTTATAGCTCCACCTCCCTCATTTTAATATTCTATTAAGCTTCGTATATTCTAAAGCATTCTCATTGTGAACCCCTGGATGCTCTAACGAGAGAACACATTCATTTCAACTAATATACCCCGATGCAAGCACAGGCTAATGCACATTTTACAGGATCAGAAGGCAAACAATAGAATTAGGCCTCAATTTCAGGGATTCAAGAGTAGTGGATCCACGCTTGCACCAGAGCCCTGGGCAAGGTTGGTAGGTTAGCCATTTACGGATCCAATTTTCTCAGCTTGCTGAGAGCAGCTGAGGGCGACTTCCCAGACAGATGAACAGGAAGGAAAATGTTGGTTTTCTTTCCTTCTCTCCAGATCCTGGCTAAGAGCGAACTGAGCAAGCAAGTTCACCAGGAAACTCGTGAAAACTCTCTGCCAGGCGCATTTCCTTTGTAACAGAGTCATAACTTTTCTGAAGCTTTGATACAGTAGTGACACTGCTTTTTAGAGTGTATTCCCCAGGGCCTGCTTTCCTCCGACGCCATTAGGTGGATTTCAAAGCTGAATTTTCACTTTAGACATTTCTCATGCTCTTTAACACGTGATGGGAACCACTAGCGACTGTAAAAGAAATCTGGAGGTGAAGAAGTTTCGGAGACAGAATTTCTTTGTGGCTTGTAATTCCCAAAGTGTGCTATGCAGAAGAAAATGGAAAAAAAAAATCTAAAATGTTTTTGTTAGAGCGGACAATACTTTAAAAGTACTGCTAATTCATGGGGCCGGAAAGGCAGTTCGGTGATTAAAGGCACTTGCTCTTGCTGAGGTCCCCGATTCTATTCCCAGCATCCACACAGGATGGCTCACAACTCCAAGTCTAGGGGATACGATGCCCTCTTTTGACCTGCTAGGGTACCTGTACCAATGTGTACAAATCCAGACACAGACACACACACACATACACACACACACACACACACACACACACACACATACTAATTAAGAACAGATTATTAAAAACTATTGCTAATTCAATGTTAAATTCTGTTTAACTTTGACACATTAAAAAAAATACTTAAATAATTGCTCCAACAATTATTTTCTTTCTTCCTTTTTTTTCTCCCTGAGACAGAGTTTCTTTGTGTAGCTCTGGCTATCCTGGAACTCCCTCTGTAGACCAGGCAGACCTCCAACTCACAGAGATATGCCTGCGAGCGCTGGGATTAAAGAAATGCACCATCATCACCCAGACCAGCAACCATTTCCTAATAATAAATACTAAAATCCGACCACAAACCATGCTGTTGTTTGCTCCTTTGTCTCACAGTCTTGCAAGGGTGAGGTGCCTGCCCTCTCTACCTCTGAGCTACTTCCTCCTTCTTTTTCTCTCTTGTTTTCCTTTTCTCTTTTAATCTGAGATGGGGGTCTTGGTAAATTATGCTTCTATTGTTGTGATTAAACACCATGAACAAGGCAGCCTACAGAGCAGTGGCTCTCAACCTTCCTAATCCTGTGACTCATACAGCTCCTCATGTTGTAGTGACCTCTACAAAATTATTTCTGTTGCTGCTTCATAACTGTAATTCTGCTACTGTTGTGGATTGTAATATCGGATAGACAGAATGTCTGTTATGTAATCTCTCCCCAGGGGTCATGACCCACAGGTTGAGAACCATCACTTTAGAAGGACAGTTTACTAGAGCTTACTGTTCAGAGGGTTAGATTCCGTGATGGCCAAGTAAAGGTAGGACTGAGACGTTGAGGATGAACCTCTTGAACCACAAGACTAAGCAGAGAAAATGAACTCAAAATAGCATGCATCTTTAAACTCTGAAAGTCCACCTCGAGTAACACCCTTTCTCTAAGAAATCCACACCTCCTAAAACTCCCAAACAATGTCATTAGTTAAGAACCAAGTATTTAAATCCTGGGATTAGAAGGGGGGGGAGTCATTTCTCGTTCAAAGCATCACATTCACTTCCTGGCCTTCACCGTTGTGCGCGTGTATGAAACATGCAAAACACATTTAGTCCAACTTTAACACTCCCCATAGCCTTCTACGGATGCAACACTGTGTGAAAACCCAAGGTTCAAAGTCTCTTCCGAGAAAAGGCAATCACGGATCTATAACCCCCTGTCAAGAAACAAACTAACAAACACAAACCGCATGCTTCCAAAGATACACTGGCATAGAATATACATATTAGCATTCCGGAAACGAGGGATGGGGCATCGTGAACAAGTATGGGACCAAAGAAAGACTGAAGGCCAGCAGGTCCTGCAGCTCCAGGTTTGGTGTCAACAGGCTTAGAGACCCTGCCTGAAGGGCACTTCCGGTGTTGCCGGCTGTAACGTGGTTCACTCTCCTAGGCCTCTCCACTCCTGTGCACAGTTCTCCTCGGCAGAGAGCCCAAAGCTCTGGCATCGCCAACATGGCGGGGTCTTCCCTTCTTCAATCAGGCTTCACGTCAACAAGTGAAGTCACACAGTGACTTCTCAGTGTCTCTCTCCATGCAGAACCCCCATTACCTGGCCTCCGGAGCTGTCAGAACCACGGATGAGGAGTCCACTTCCTGTCTATTTGTGTGTTCATCCATCCTTCCCACAAGGTTGACAGTGCCAGGTTCAGTGGCCAGGCTGGGATGGACCCTGGTCCCCTTGAGTCACATTTGTGACAACTTTTGTTTGTTGTTCCCTTCTGGGAACCGATAACTTCTCAGGCCCTTTTCTATCACAAGGGAGCCCGTTAGGCGAGTGGGGATTTGCCCCGAGGGCAACCTTTTCTTTATTCTACTGCAGATTTGGTCTTTACCTAATGACAGCAATCTTAGCAGCTGCAGCCTCTCTTCTAGAACAAATCTCAGCTGTGACATTAAGCATATCAGTGTCCTCTTCCTTTCCAAATAGTACATATTGTATTTTTCTTCTTTTTCCTCTCCATTTGCTATTTCTCACTATAGACCTGTACAAACAATGATTACTAATAACCACATGACATAGTCAGTACTGACTTTCTTAAAATTTCCTCCACTAAACAGGTTCAACTGCTTTAAAATTTAGTCTCAGACACTCTTAGGACATGGACAAAAGGAAATCTGTATTCTTTGCCAAAATTTCACCAGAATGGTCTCTATCCCTGTGGCTGATATCATTCTCCTATGAAATCTCTTGAGCTGGCCCTGTACAGACTGAGTAGCTCTCAGCACGATCGTCTTTCAAGATCCTGCTATGATGGCTTATTAGTCTCTGTTTACAGAGCCTGGCTGGTCTTTCTAGTTCAAAGTTCCAAAGTGTCTTAGTTAGGGTTTCTTTTGCCGCAATAGAACACCATGACTGAAAATCAATCTGGAGAGGAAAGGGGTTATTCCACTTAACATTTCCAGATACTCCAACACTGAAGTAACTCAGGACAGGAGCCCAAGCAGGGCAGGGACCTGGAGGCAGGAGCTGATGCAGAGGCCGTGGAGGGGCGCTGCCGACGAGCGAGCTCCCCACGGGTTGCTCAGCGTGCTTTCTTATAGCACCCAAGACCACCATCGCAGGCAGGGTGGCACTGCCTACAGTGGGTCCTCCCACATCGGCCATCAACCAAGAAATTACACCGTGGGCTTGCCCGCTAGGTGATCTGGTAGGGGCATTTTCTCAGTTGACATTCCCTCTTCCCAAATAACTTTACCTTGTGTCAAGAGGACACAATTAGCCAGCGCAGAAAGCCTTCTACATTCCTCCTAAAGAAAACACGTGGTGGATAACCCACTCTCTGTTGCCAACGTCGGTATTAGTTACTTTCTATTGCTGTGGTAAAATACTGTAATCAAATCAACTTACTGAAGAAAAGGTTATTTAGTGTACTACTCTTCCAGAGGTTTAGTGTTAGGATTCTGTCTAAGGTCCACCCCACAATGACTTGGCAAGAGCCAGGTAGGTATGCCCCTCCCCACCGTTACCTGGCAACAGCCAGGCAGGCCTGGTCTACTGTAAAGGGGGCTGCACACTTCCCCCTTTCTCTCTTACTCTTACCTCTCTTACCTCTTGTACTCTCAGCTTCTCCCTTGCCTGTCTTGGGCTCTCCTCCCTCTCTCCATGTGGTCATGATTGGCCTCTGCTTCTCCACTATCTCCCTCTCTCTGCCTATCTCTGCCTCTACTATCCCTTTAACTCCCATCCCGTGCCCTAATAAACGCCATTGTATACTATGCCGGTCCCCTACACCGCCGAATACCACATTCTCTAACCTCTTTCTATGATCACGACATTTAGAGCTGACCCATGGTGGCCGAACAAAGGACATGGTGAGGGGGCAGGAAGCTGAGGCCTCACATCTTGACCTGCAGGCTGAGAGAAAATATAAAATGGCATAAGTCTTTAATTTCTCAAAGCCTACTTTCGTTTTTGTTTTTGTTTTTGTTTTTTTTTTTTTGGTTTTTCGAGACAGGGTTTCTCTATGTAGCCCTGGCTGTCCTGGAACTCACTCTGTAGACCAGGCTGGCCTCGAACTCAGAAATCCGCCTGCCTCTGCCTCCCCAAAGCCTACTTTCAATGACATACCTCCTCCAACAGGGCTGTCTCCTACATCAAGCTATTGGAAACCAAGCGTTCAAATGTCTGGGACTGTGATGGGACATTACTCACTGAAACCATCATGGCTACCCAGGCTGGCCTTGAGCTCCCTGCAGGCCAGGCAATCCTTGAGCCATTGATCTTCCGAGTAGTTGGGATTATAGGTATGCACCTCCAGATTTGCCTGGCTTTACCTCACTTTGACAAGGTTTCAGTCAATACCCAGGGTTACATTGTATTCTCTGTGATAATAATTTAGTTTGTGAAATATACAGGGCTCTCTGAATGTGGCAAAAAAAAAAAAAAAAAAAGATCCTATAAATACTATAAATAAGGGTTTGGATCTTTTCTCTATCATTTACTAGCTGTGTGGTCTTGGGAAGGTTAAACAGCCTCTCTGAGCTTGGGTCTATCTCTGTAAAATAGAAATATGAATACTATGTTCATGGTGCTGTTGCGAGGATTAGAGACGTCTGTAAGAGGTCCCAGGAGGGTCTATATGTCTTGTAGAGGCTTACAGGTTTATTAATTCACTTCTCATCTTCCTTTATTTATCCCTCCGGTACAGATTAAAATAGATAAAACTGATGTGATCTCAGATGGTGTTGTTTTAGCGTTAGAGTATTTCTGGGCACTCCATGTGTCACGTGTCCCTTTCACATACAAATTTCTGAAAATATTCCTTAACCCGAATAAATCTGTTTTTATTTTGACGACCATGTGATTGACTCAGATCTATTCGGAGAGCTAAATTATTATCCGCAGAAGAAAGTTGTCTTAGCTAGGGTTTCTATTGCTGCAGTGAAACGCTGTAACCAAAAAGCAACTAGGGGATGGGGGAAGGGTTGATCCAGTTTATAGTTCCATACTGCTGGCCACCAAAGAAAGTCAAGACAGGAACTCAAACAGGGCAGGAACCTGGAGGCAGGAGCTGATTCAGAGGCCATGGAGGGGTGCTGCTCACTGGCTTGTTCCCCAGGGGCTTGCCCAGCCTGCTTTCTTATAGAACCAGGACCACCAGCCCAGGGGTGGCACCACCCACAATGGGCTGGGGCCTCTCCCATCAATCACAGCCTGATCTTACGAAGTCATTTTCTCAATTAAGGTTCCCTCCTTTCACATAACTGTAGTTTGTGTGTGCGTGTGTGTGCCGCCATTAGGCTAGGCAACACACAGAAATCATCTCTGAAAAGCCAGCTCTATCCAGAAGGTGCTCTCCATAGGAAGAAAGTAAGATGCTATTTCCAAACATTGGGTTTTTAATGAACTCCTGAAGAAAACAGCTGCGACTCTGTTTTTCTCCCTGAAGCCCCCTGAACGTCTGCACTTCCGTCTCACACTGTGTTCCTTCAGCTGAGGTTTGGCGTGTCTGTGGCATGTCCCCACCCCAGAGCTTCTCATGGTGGGCAGCACTGGGCTACCTCCAGGCCTCGTGCAGAGTGTCTGTCCGGCTGAGAGGCAGGGGCAGCCTTGGCCTGCTGCGGTTTCTGCCTTTAACAGTAGCTCTTCCCCCAGAGCTGGCAAGTCACCCTTCCTCCAAGGGCTCTGTGAGAGACGGGAAGCCAGGGACCCGCCATTTGCATTTCAGATGGAAAGGAACAGAATTCTGTTTTCCTCCTTCTCTGGTGCCTTGACAAACAAAAGGATAGGCGGATTTCCCCCCACCCCCTCCCCAATTTGGAAAAACATACAAGTGCCAATTCCAGGAGCACAGTTTTCCTCGTTTTTTTTTTTCTTAGCAAAATCTTTTATTTGGTTTCTATTTAAAATGTAATGTTAAACATATATATATAAGCTGGACTATTTGATGATATCGGAGCAGGCGAAACCAAGTCAAAGAGTGACATCCATTTAAAATAAATTAGAAAGCTCAATTAAAAAGATTCCACCAAGCCGGGCGGTGGTGGCACACGCCTGTAATCCCAGCATTTGGGAGGCAGAGGCAGGCGGATTTCTGAGTTTGAGGCCAGCCTGGTCTACAGAGTGAGTTCCAGGAAAGCCAGGACTACACAGAGAAACTGTCTCAAAAAAAAAAAAAAAAAAAAAAAAAAAAAAGATTCCACCAAGCCGGGCGGTGGTGGCACAGGCCTGTAAGCCCAGCACTTGGGAGGCAGAGGCAGGCGGATTTCTGAGTTCTGGTCTACAGAGTAAGTTCCAGGACAGCCAGGGCTACACAGAACACAGAGAAACCCTGTCTCGGAAAAAAAACAAAAAACAAAAAAAAAAAAACAAAAAAAAACAAACCAAAAAAGCCAAACAAACAACAAAAAAAAGAAAATTCCACCATTCTGTAATTAAATGCATCCATATCAGTTGCCAAAGATTTGGAAGGACTCGTTCGGAAGGGGCGTGTGCCGAGTTCAGAGTTCAGCGGCTTCAGCTGGAGATCTCACCACCAGGATCGTTAGGAAGCGTTCACGGGAAGCGTTCACGGGAAGCGTTCACGGCTCTCCTCCTGTCGATGTCTCTCTTGATCTGGCACACAGAGCAAACAGGACGTGCAGTCGTCACAGACAGGTCCAGGATCCAGGAATGCCACATCGGGTTCGGTAGAGAGTCCTCATCGCCACCGTTGTTCCACACAGACAACATCCATTCATGTCAGCCGCCACTTGACATCCAAGACAAGCGAAGCCAAAGGTGCCTCAGAGGCAGACTCTGCAGTCCCTGCGGCAATCGCACAGGCAGGTCTGCCAGTTGGAACTTTGGGAAGCACGAACAAATCCAGGTGGAGTCCCGATGGCCGTTGCTGCCTGAGCCATCTTCAATGCAAGGTCTCCAGAGATCAGGGAGTACAAAAGGTTTGGGCTGAATGGGGCTCTGTGGCCTTGGGGTTGGGTCTTACTACAAATGGAGACTCTGAGGAAAGGAGAGGTGATCAGCCCTGTGGAGACCCTCATTTTCACTTGTAGCCATTTTGATGCACGGTGGTCCCCACTTTCACGGAGACTTATTTAATCGGATGGAGGAGGGTGGTTGTCTGTGGCATGGAAAATAGATTTTTTTTTTCTCTTCTTCGGCTTTCCTCAGGCATTCAGTTCCTGGATCTAACCCTTACGACACCCAGTAAAATTGCCTGGTTGGGCCAGCAAGAGGGCTCAGTGTGTGAACGTGCTTGTGGCAAAAGTTTCACTACTAGAGTTCAGTCCTGGGGACCCACACAGTAAAAGGACAGTACCACTCCCTCAAGTTGTTCTCTGATCATCCGTCCACCATGTCCCCAAACACACGTGGCCCGAACGAAAACTAAAACTGTAATACAAACTTAAAAAATCCTGGTGTTCAGGGCCAAGACTGCCTGTGGCATGTGCCATGCAGGCCTCTGGTAGCTGGCCTTCTTAATCTTGGCTTCTGGGCTTCTGCCCCCTGCACAGTACACACACACACACACACACACACACACACACACAGAGGCAACTATGGCTCCTGAAGGAACGCGATTTGAGGTGGAGTTATTTGATGGAGCCGTGCTGGCATATGCCTGCAATCCCGGCAGTCTGGGGGCAGAGAAAGGAAGACTGTTGCAAGTTTGAGGCTAGCCTGGTCTACATAGCAAGATGTATGTCTTAAAAGGATAAAAAGAAAGAAAGGGAAAAAGAAAACGTTCGGCTGTTATGAGCGCTGGCTGCTCTTCCAGAGGGCCAGGGTTCAGGTCTTAGCACCTATGCAGTGTCTGACAGTGCAGGGACCCGGTGCCCTTCCTTGTCTTTCCCAGGCTGTGTGGAAAGTTGTATTGAGGAGAGAGTCTCTGCTAGATGGGCAGACCATACAATCTGGTGGCCAGAGGGGGCTGTTCCTTCATGTCTTATATTTGTTTTCTGACTCTGATCCAGGAAAGCAGGAGCCTCCCGGGCTAGTATACTGCAGGGTCTGCAGAAAGGCCTCATTATCAAGAAGTCAGCAGCTTTCTTAGCCCTGCAACCCAGGGCAGACCTGGGCCCTGGGGGTGGGGTGGGGTGGGGAGACTGTTAGGCAGGCTTAAAGAGGACAAGCCAGGAGTGACCGGAAGGAGAAAGGTGACTCCCAGGGCCTGGGCCAAAGAAGGGTTTTAGACAGGAAAGGGGCCTCATAACACAGCACACTTGACAGGAATTGTTTAAGGCTTTAAACCTCTGCCAAGTAACGCGAGACAGGCCCTATAAGTATTTTAGCTATATATAGGGTGTAACCTGAAAGCGCCTCCTTCTGCGGAGGCTTTTGAACTGACAGTGCCTCCCTCCTGGGAGGAGAGAGTTGGGGGAAGGGGTCCTGCTAGAGACAGACAAAAGTAGGGGAGCCCTGCCTTTGAAGAATTTCCTCCCTTTTCAAGCCTGGGGTGTAACCAGAGACCAGTGTCAACAAAGAATCCCGCTTGGGAAAGCTTTTGTGCTCTGCTCTCTTTGGGGCGTGACTCGGTTTTGCAGAGGTCAATGAATTGTAAATTGTATAAGTTTTATGTTCTCCTGAACTCCAGGGGAGTGGGGAGGGGGGTGGCTTCTGAGGGTGTGTGGGTGGGAGAGGGGGTGGGGTGGGTGGTGTCACTCCGACATCCTGGAAACTTGCTGTAAGACCAGACCTGGCCCTAAGAAATCCTCCCACTTAGAAGAGAACAGGAAGTGTATGTGGGTTTGGATGGTCACATCTGAATTTGCTCTAGCAAATAAATCCATATTAAAACTCGAAAATCAGATACCACAGCACGTTCAGAGATGGGAACGGCAGGATGGTCAGTTATTTGGCTTCGCTGATTGCTTCCCTGCACTTGGGACTGTTCGTGTGCCTCCCAGAAGCACCTACTCCGTGCTGTGCTCTCGCAGGTTGGGGCTAGTTCTTAATCACTTTGTATGTGTGTGTGTGTGTGTGTGTGTGTGTGTGTGCGCGCGCGCGCGCGCGCGCGCGCCTGCGTGTACCCACCAGAGATTGACATCTCCATTGTTCTTATTCATTGAGATCTCACAGTTGAACCCAGAGCTCCCTGAAACGGCTAGTCTAGCCAGCAAGCTTGCCCTGAAGCTCCTTTCTCCCCTTTCCAAATGCTAAGATCATAGGCAGGCCCCCATGCCCATCCGCACTGACCTGGGTTCTGAGGAGCTGAACCCCGGTTCTCACTTTGCATAGCAAACACGTTGTTCATGAGCCTCGTCCCTGCCCGCTCCCTGGTTATTGTTGTTGTTGTTGATTATTATTATTATTATTATTATTATTATTATTATTATTATTATTTCCTACCCCTCCAAACTCTCACACCCTCTGGCTCAGCAAAAGCACCTTAGTGCTTTAATGGGTGTCTGTCCCCTTCCAGACCCTGCACTAAGTACAGAACGAAACCAATGAACTTTCACTCTCTCGGAATGTGTAATCTGTGTTGGAGGAAAGCAGACACTAAAACAAGCAAGTGATGTAATGTATCAGTAACAAAAAAATAAAAAGAAACCTAAGAGACACCCAGGAGGCGGAGGGTGGCCTCTCGCAGGAAATGGGGCTCCAGAGGGAGCAAGTCCTGCTTCCTACTGAAGGTTGCTCTAGACAAGGTGGGTGGGGCGGAGGGACAGAGGCGGGAATACAGTTGATGGGAACCCATTGCCGCAGACCTGGGGACCTTGTGGGGTCACTGCAAAGTTTGAATTTTCTTGTGGGTGAGGTGGGAAGCCTCTGGAATGTCTTTAGAAGTGCGACAAACGTTCTGGCTGCTGCTTTAAAAATAAATCCTAAGGGCAAAGGTGGAAGCAGAGAAACATGATATGGTGATCTGCGCAAGAGGTGATGGTGGCTTGCTCTAAGGATTTTCCAGACTTGAGGTCTCCAGGAGGGAGGGCTGGCAAGATTTCCTGCTGAGTGGAATTCTGGGCTGGAGAGAAGCAAAGGTGTGGAGTCTTCCCCTGAGAGGTCTGAGCAGAGCAGGGTGTGGACGGACCCCTACAGGTTAGTCTAGGGTGGTGTCGTTTTCTCGTGGTCATTGTCAGCAACCCAGTTTCACCCAGATCTGGAGAAGAAAACATGGAGAGTAACATTCAGGCTGACATTGCTAGCTCCTGCACTATTCTGGGTGAAGAGAAGCCAAGGAGTGTGGCCGGGCTCTGGGCTTCTTCCTGCAGGACTCAGGAGGAATTTGGAGGTGTCAAAGGGCGATCAGGCCAGAGAGACCCCTTGGGGGAGGAATCCTGGCTTCTGCATGCAGAACGACATCATTTCTTCTTCCATCAGTTCATCAGTTCAACATTTATTGAGAGCTTATGTGCTCGTCCACTATGCTAGGTGCTGTGCTCAAAGATGAATGAAGTCCTGTTTGGTAGAAAGTCACATCATAGGTGCAAATGATGGAGATATGGGATATACAGGATGCTTTGGTAGTGGAGATTTAAGCCCCACCTGCTGTGTTTGTGGGGGGAAGGGGCTTGAATATGTCAGGTATGCAGATGGAGATCATACACCTGGAAGATGGCCCCGGCTTCACTGGAGGAGAGAGAGAGAGAAAGAGAGAGAGAGAGAGAGAGAGAGAGAGAGAGAGAGAGATGCTAGGCCTGGCTTGGGCCTCTAAACCTTAAAGCATCTCCTCCCCTAAATACTTCCTCCAACAAGGCTACATCCAACAAGGCTACACCTAATCCAACATGGCCACACCTCCTAATTTTTTCAAATACTGCTGACTAAGCATTCAAATCTGTGCGTCAATGGGGGCCATTCTTATCCAAACCACCACATTGATATTCAGACCTTGCTAGCTCAAGCTTCAGGGTAGTTCTGTACTAACTACTCCTGAAAGTCTCTGACCCACTCTACTGAGGTTCAGGTTATAGCTTGCCCCATGGCATCTAGTTTTTTCATATAGATTCTGGGGATTGAGGTGCACATGTTTTTATCTGCTGAGCTATCTTTGGGGCCCTATGTCTGTATTTTCTCGGTTTTCACTCATGCAGTCTTGGCTTCTGGCTTTTTTCTTTCTTTTTTTGTTTCTTCAACATATTTATTTGGCTCAGATATGTGTAGTGAGACAATTTAAAAGAGTTTGGGAGGGTACCTTAGTGGCCGAGAACTTTATACATAGATAAGACCCTGGGTTGGGTTCTACCACTGACAAAGTTATGTATAAAATCAGAGATCTAGGATGATGTTATCCTTCAGAGTGCATTTATTCTCAGATCTACTTGGTTTCTGGGCTACTAGTACTATGGAATGATTTTAATCCAAGTTCTGGGTTCTAAAGCTGACTTTCTAGGTCCAAATATATTTGCTATTGTTCTTTGACTGTTTTTCCCTTTCAAGTCTCATCCTGAAGCAAAACAGTTGCACAGTTCTATCCTGGAATGCTGGTGTTGGGTCCTGTGATTGTGCAAGGATCTCTCTCTCTCTCTCTCTCTCTCTCTCTCTCTCTCTCTCTCTCTCTCTGACAGATTTTAATGTAGCCCAGGTTAGCCTCCAACTCAGTATGTAGCCAAGGATGACCTTGAAATAGTGCTTGCCTAGTATGAACACAAAGCCCTTCAGATTTGACTCTCATCAATTGATCTAGATAATTGGAAAGTACCTAATATTGTGATTTTATTGTCAAAAATGTTCCTTTTAAAGTTCTTTCTGCCAGGTATACTGATCCCACCTTTAGTTCCAGCACTTGGGAGGCAGAGGCAGGCAAATCTGGATGAGGTGGAGGGCAGTCAGGTCTACGTTGCAAGCAAGTTCAAGACAGCCGAGGCTAATTTTCTTCTCCATGTCTCACAGCTGTTAAACAGCAAATACTGAAACAACTACATTTAGGATCAGACCTTTTATTCACAAAGTACTTTATTCACAAGCGGTAATTCAACACATTCAATCTCTGAGCTCTCATAACATTAATAAACATGTCAAATGAGAGCAAACTTACACTACTTTTTCCAACATAATATTCTATTGACTCTTTGAGGATTTTATATCATACACCCTATCACGTTCACATCCCAGTCCTTCCTAGTCCACCCCTTGTGATCTCCTTCCGGCAAAACCAAAACCCAAAACCAAACAAACAAAAAATCCGCTTTGTGTTATCTATATTGTCACCCGGGCATGGTCAAACTCTCAGTAGCCTGCCCCTTAAATAGAGCAGAGTATTTCTTCCCCCACCGCACTACTGGGAGCCATTGATTGTAGAGAGTGACACCCAAAGATACTACCATAGTTTTTAAGCGTTTTCTTCGATGGTTTCCTGTTTAGGATGTTACTTTTTTTTTTTTTTTTTTAAGGTGGGGCGGGATCGTCCAGACGTCTTTCACGGTTCTCTTTCTCTACTACGCGTCTGCAATCATGGATATCACTCCCCAAGTAGATTATTTGCTCTTTACAGTCGGTAGGAGCATGGATCATGGGCATCCACATAGCTTCTGGTGTCAGCACAGACCTTGAGCCCCTAAGGGCTTCCAGTTGCAGCAGGGCCCTGGACCCAGACAAGGCCCTCCAAGGAAGCTGGAATCGTGGTCATCAACATGGCTTCGGGCTGCGGCTTAGACCAGGGACGTCCTTCTGGCTTTCCATAGTAACCTGGGCCATGAACATCCACACACACCCTGCCCAGAGTAGGACCATGGCTCCAAACATGGCCCCATGGTAGCATCGCAGGTCTGGTCATAACCATGTCCCCAGGTGGCAATTACAGACCACCCAAATCGATGTGGCCCCAAGTGGGAGTATGGCCCATGAATATCAACGTGGCTTTAGGCTTCATCACGGACCATGAAAATCCATGTGGCATTTAGTGGTTGCAAGGGCCACAGACATAAACACAGACCTAGCCGAGTTAAGAGGACAGACCCAGACATAGCCCTCTGTGGCAGCACAGACTCATAAGTAACTCTGGCCTTGGGTTGGCAATGCAGGCCACTCAGATCAATATGGTTCCTAGTGGTAACTTGGTCTCCAAACATCAACGTGGTCGTAGGACAGGGACCTCTGCTTGACCTTTGGTGGTAACATAGTTCGCTGACATCAACTCAAACCTTGGCTGTAGCAGGACCTTGGTCCTAGACATGGACTTTGACCATAACCTATACCCAGACACTACTATAGCCTCAGGTGGCAGCCCTGGGCACTCAGATCAGTGTGGTCCCAGGGGCAGCACAGCCCACAAGCATTAACATGGATACAGGCCATGAACATTAGCATGCCATTAGGTGATAACACAGTCCTTGGACATCAACGTGGACCCCAGCCGTATCAGAGCCATTGACACATACATACATGGCCCTCAGTGGCATGTGGGACACAGTGGTCCTTTGAAGAGGTCCAATCGAGAAAGTGGAGCGTTCCTCATATGGGCTCTAGGGTGATCCTGCAGCCTGAGAGTTAGTTAGGGGGCTGCGTCTGTACCTGCTTAAGCTCAACGGAGCTGCACGCCCTCCGGGCACCCCACTGGGCGACGACATGATCCACCATCGACCTCAGCCCTCCCTCAGGCCTGTCACTGCTTCACATCACCAGTCACACCTCTCTGCACAACACATGCACCTCCATCACTCCCGTTTCCATTGACTGTCCCCTTCTCTCAGGGGTGCCTGGTGGGGGGAGGGGCTAGGCGCCTGGGGGTGGGGTCTGGAAAATAGGTTTTTATACCATCAATCAAAAGTCTGGGGCTTTTCTCTCCTAGACTCCTAGGGTTTCGGTTACTGTGAATAGACACTATGACTATGGCAATTCTTATAAAGGAAAACATTTAATTAGGGGCTGGCTTACAGTTCAAAGGTTTAGTCTATTGTCATCATGCAGGAAGCATAGTAGCACACAGGCAGACATGGCGCTGGAGAAGGAGCCGAGAGTGACCCTAGGCCTGGCTTGAGTCTCAAAGCCCACCCCATGTGACACACTTCCTCCAACAAGGCCACACCTTTCAATAGTGCCACTCCCTATGAGCCTATGGGGGTCATTTTCATTCAAACTGTCACTGTCTCCTAGCCTGTGACTGTCTCAAAGTGATGGCCAAAGCTCAGCTACAAGCCGGGCGGTGGTGGCGCACGCCTGTAATCCCAGCACTTGGGAGGCAGAGGCAGGCGGATTTCTGAGTTCGAGGCCAACCTGGTCTACAGAGTGAGTTCCAGGACAGCCAGGGCTACACAGAGAAACCCTGTCTCAGGAAAAAACAAACAAACAAACAAACAAACAAACAAACAACTCAGCTACAAATGTCACCTTCTTAGAGAGGCCTTTTCTACATCATCGGAGTATTCTGTCACGATTCCCACTTGTCTGATTGATTCTCTTTCCAGCTCTCATCATGTCCTACAATGGCCTTTTTGCTCTTCGGAGAATTCCCAACGCCTTTGGTTCTTTGCTGTTTCCAGCAGCTGGAATGGTGCCTGGTATGTGGAAGGTGCTGGTTGGAAATGTGGGTGTCTGGCTTGAGATTTTTACTTTATGACTTAATCTTTCTGGGGAAATGAACAACAGCAGAAAAGACCGTGGGAGCCTGGGGAACAGATCCTCCAGCCCCGGTGCCCTTCCACCTGTACGAGCTGCTGGGATCCTGTGTGCCTTGTAGCATGACACCAAGGGCTTGTATTCTCTCCTGTCCCCTGCGGTGCCTTTACACCCTTGGTTACCTCGTGGGAGACTTACATGGTGACTCGGGCACTACCTTCCACTCAGGATTCCAGAGAGTTTTACATGGGTCACTCTTTCATGTGCCTGGAACATTCTAGACTTGTATAGGTTGATTCTCTTATACTAGCTAGCTTTTGCCAAATTGGCCGCAGTTACAGAGAGAGGGAAGAGAGTTGCTTCCCTATGTCTCTTGGGTGTCAGGTCGGCTTTGTCTGTGGCCATTTCCCAGGTGTGTCCTGCTGTTCGAGATCAACATGGAAGACAGAAGTCTAAGGGCACTAAAATGAACAAGAAGCAAGTCAAGGACTCAGAATCTCTACCGTTGAATGTTTTCCTCATTAAGAGTCGAGCATGCGTGCCAGTGATGGCTGCTGTAGAGACGGCTTCACTGCACACAGTTGTTGGGAGTCTAAGATGAGTCACTCCCAGGCCTTACCTCCCATCACAGCCTTTGGCCCCTGAGCTTGGGAAGCTGGAATCCTTGCAGTGATCTGGGCTGCTGCCGTGAGCCATGCACAAAGCCAACAGGGTCTTCACTAGGGCACTGGGGAGCAAGGCTCACGGTGGAGCCTCTGGCTTTGACTGTCGTTGGCATGGAGCTGGTAGAAGATGTTTTCTAAGGGACACTTGAGTGTCCTCCTGAAGGGGATGCGCCAGGCTCCGCGGCACAGGGATCGGGGATGTTTGCAGATCCACCTCAGGCTTATCTGGCCTTCAGATTAGGACACGCTGACTGTACTGAATTGCTTGCTGTTCTGCCTTTTATCCGTGACAGAGCCGTTTAGAGGCACTGGCACTCGTCGATGCTTTTGGTATTGCCTACAAACATTGTTGTGCCAGGAGCAAACTGCGGATGGTTTTGACAAGAAGCAAAGGTTGTGGGTGGAAGGCTTGACAGCTCCCAAGGGAGCCTTCTTGGGGGCTCTTGTTAGCACAGCTCGCCCTCCTCTAGTTGTTTAGGTAGGAGCTCCGGCCAACAGCTTGTTACAGACCCCATACCAGGCTCTGTTAGGTGCTGAGAATACCCAGGGCAGCGGTTCTCAACCTTTTTAATGCTGGACCCTTTGGTGCACTCCTCATGTTGTGGTGACCCCCAACCATAAACCAATCCCATTGCTACTTGGTAACTGTAATTTAGCTATTACACATTATAATGTAAATATGCAGGATGTCTGATGTGGTAACCCCAAAGAGGTCCTGATCCACATGTTGAGAACCTCTGACCTAGACCAACAGAATTCAGCCCTTGCTGTCAAGAAATTCAGAGCTCCGTTGGGACAGGGACCTGTAGGTTGGCTTCAAGGTGGCCACTAATGCTTCCTTCCTATTTCTTCTCTTGAATCTGGGTCTTGTCACCAGTTCCACCAAGGGTGAAGGAGCGTGGGGAAAAGCCGTGTTGTATAACTTCTTTTGTCATTCTGGAAATGCTCCTTGTAGAAGCAGTGTCACCTTAGAAGGAGCGTGACTTGTAAGGAGGCCACCATGCTGTAAGGAAGCCTAAGTTACGCACATGGACTGAGACTGTAAGAAGAAAATAAAGGCCGTGTACAAGCAAGCAGGCTCTTTGCAAGCCTTGTCTTTATCCCAGCTGCCAGCAGCAGGCAACTAAGAACTCAGCCTCCTCTGATGTCATACAGAGAAGAAACTCCCCAAGCGAGCCTTGCCGACCTTCTAGACCCAGCAGATTATGAACAGATAAAAATGGCTTCTTTTAATCCACCAATCTTGTGTTGTTACCCAGCTTCAGAGAGCACAGCCAGCAGGCCAGTATCTTCTTAGATTAAAAAGAGGTGTAAGATGCTGCAGGATCCCAGAGGAAGGGGAGCCCAGCCAGCCTCCCGGAGATGACAGCATGGCCTGGGATGATTCCAAAGAGTTGCTTGAGACCGATATCTTGTTTAAAGACCTGGGTGTGAGCCAGACTCTCAGGCACAAGAAGGTTCTCTCGGCACAGCAGAATCAAACAAGGAAACTATGAAGGTAACTCAGGCATGCTACATACGTGAGGGACCTTAAGCAGGTGTGAAGCAAGGAGTGTATATTACATGTGTGTGGAGGTGTTCATAGTGATCGTGGGACAGAGGACATTCGTTGACGGCTATATGATATACTATGTGATACATGCTGATATAAGGTTTCTCTCTGTGTGAACACGTTTAATTCTCACATTGTCTGTTCACGGTAGGAGGAAACGAAGCACACAGAGATGCTGTAAATTGCTCAAGTCACCAGAGTTCAGATTCAAGTTCAGGGGGATCTTGAGTTGTGCTTGCCTCTAAAACAGCGCGGGGCTCGTGCAAGAGGTGGTGGGACTTGACCCAGAGATTTAAAATCAACGGAGTGGTGTGTCTCAGACAAAGATTCTGTCTTTGTTGGGGGTGGCAGCACAGGCTTTGTAAGTCCTATCTCCTGAGGCTGAAGAAGGACATTGCCTCCGAGGACAGCCTGAGCTACATAGCAAGGAACCTGAACCCAAAGTAACAACCCCTCTCCCCGACCCCCCACACGCCTGCATTACTGCCAAACCTAGCAGAACAAAGAGGAAAAGCTCCATGGTTTTTAGTTGCCCACTTTGGGTTTTTTGGTTGTTTTGTTTTTGCTTTTGTTTGTTTTGCTTTGTTTTTGCCTGTTGATGATTCCTCTATAAAGCAAGCAGTAGATTTCTTGTAAGATAAGGCGACAGATAGGTGGATACAATACAAGGTTCAGGGGACATTTCCCACTTCATAGAGAGTCATGTTAGTAGAAGAGAGATAGAGGTATTGCAGACACTAATAGGACAGTGACCACATCCTTCTTAACAGAGGAGAGCATCTGGTATGAGCTAGCCCATTTTCATATTCTTTTTTTTTTTGTTGTTGTTTTTTTTGTTTTGTTTTGTTTTGTTTTGTTTTTCGAGACAGGGTTTCTCTGTGTAGTCCTGGCTGTCCTGGAACTCACTCTGTAGACCAGGCTGGCCTTGAACTAAGAAATCCGACTGCCTCTGTCTCCCAAGTGCTGGGATTAAAGGCGTGTGCTACCCCCCCCCCCCCGCCCGGCTCTGTTTTCATATTATATGAGTTCCCTGGCTTTGCAGACAGTCTGTGCTTCCCTTTTTCCTTCTACCTGGAGCTCTTCCGATCATTAGTATCAAAATATTTAAACAGCTGTTGGGAGTCAAAGAGCACTTTAGCAAAGAACACAAGTTCTTCTCCTCTGGTTGTGGTCCTAGCTGAAAGGGTGCTCATGGAAAGGCCAGGGAATCATAGCTCCTGGATCCCATCCACCCGTATTCTTTCTGCCTTTTGTCCTGTCAAAGTTGTCTAGCGGCATCTGAGCAGACTCAATAAAGTCTGAAGTTGTGTGCACACTCGTTGCACCTCAACTTCATCAGCCCTTAGAGGAGGGGAAATTCTGGTTTAGGGCAGAGGCTAGACCCAGGCTCTGCCTGACCCTTGCCTTGTGATGACGATATGGGCGAATGTCTGGCCTTTTCTAGTATTCTTGCCCATGGGACAGGCTGGTGGTTGGAGATTAACTTTTCTACTAACAATAAAAAGAACTGTAGCTTGGGTTTACTGAGTGAGAGCCAAAGCTTGACCACACAGTGATTTTTTTTTTGAGACAGGATCTCATGTGTCCCAGACTGGAGATGGCTTCAGATTCCTGATCTTCAAGACTCCGCTCGGCAAGTGCTGTAATTGCAGATGTGGTGATGTCTGGCTTTGTATAAAATTTTTTGTATAAAAATTTTGTTTCCATATGTATAAAAATATTAAAATAATCCAAGCTTCATGAAGCTTCTGTCACCTCTTAGCCTATGAGAAGCACTATAACCCAAGAAGCAGAAAACAGTAGTAAACTTACAGGATAGACTGGCTATATAGCTCAATGTAGAGTATCTGCATAACATACCCAAGGGGATAAGGCTGAACTCTAGCATCACAAAAATAGATAGATAGATAGATAGATAGATAGATAGATAGATAGACAGATAGTATATAATACATAAATAAATCCCACAGTTTCCGTGTGTCCAGGAATGGCTTGACTGGGTGGTTCCAACTTAGAATCTTATAAGTCTGCTGGAGCCATAGTCATCTCAAGTCTTGCTTGAAGTTCGCAGGTCACGTTGAATACGGCAGGTCAGCTTTGGCTCTGCCAGGAGGGTTTATTCATCATCCCTCCACCACAGGACTGATTGTCCACGAGACCACTGGAATGCTCTTAAGGTATGTCAGCTGGCTTCCCCTGAGTGAGTGATCTAAGGCATAGATAGGAACAGCTGCACGTCTTTTATGACCTTGGGATGCATGTCCCAACATTTTCACAGTGCCCCATGGTTACATTGCTCGGCCTGTTCCACATGAAGAGAACCACATTAAGTCTCTCTCCCCTTACCTTCACACACACACACACACACACACACACACACACACGAGGGATCATTGGTGGTATCTTTGAGTCTGTGTGCTACATCTTCCCCATATTTTTCTAGCACATTACTATGTTAGCTTTAATAACATTGATCTACACTTATGGGTTTTGGTTGTTTGATATTTCCTTCTCAGTAGATTGTGAGCTTTCAAGAGCAGGGCTGTTTTTGTTGTTGTTGTTGTTTGTTTTGTTTTGTTTTTGTTTTTGTTTTCTTGCTGTATTTCCAGTGCCTAGAACAGTACCAAGTACATAGTTAATACCCACTGTTGAGCACAAGCTGGACACTGTTTTTATAACTGCCTCAGCCTTGGACAACTGTTTTGACCTAGAGTAAAAACTACACTTTGACTTTATTTTACTGGCCTTTGCAGTCTTTGAAAAATTTGTCAATAAGTAACCTTATAAAAATGACTGAGCACATTTTCCTGTAAAAGGCCCACATGCAATTAAAGTCATTATTTGACTGGTGAGTATCCTGCTAAATTACACATGGACTGCTAACCTGATTATGTTTGCGGGAATTATCCATTTTCTGGATTATTTGCTAGAAAAAGAAAAGTATTTGGCCGGCCACCCACTCTTCATTTTCCTTCCCAGCCTCCAGAGGGAGGGGCCCTGGTATTCATCAGACACACAATGGGGTACCCATGGAACAATGCCTCACCCACGCACTCTCCTGGCTAGGGAGGAGAAATTTGGAGCGGACATGGAGAAAAATGGATGAAAGTGTCCCTATTATTCCTCCTTCTCTTGGGTATTCTGGGTGCAGAGTTTTGGAGCAAAGGATCCTATGGGGGAGAGAGTTTTGGCGTTTGAGAAAGACCAGAGTGAGTGAGGCCAGGAGAGGGGCCACCAAAGTTGACTCCTAAGGCTGTTCTGGTCTTGCCTCTAATGGAAGGTGATGATGGCCCCTGATTTTCTTCAAGGCTCAGCACAGTCTCCCCACCCCCTTCCCCAATCATGTAGGAAAGCAGAAGGATTCTAGGCCACAGGCCACCTCAGGGGAAACAAAAAGAGTCTGCATTTAGTTAAAACGGTCTGCAGGACCCTGTGGGTAGCTGTGGACAACTGGACTAGGGTGAGACCCCACAAGCAAATGGACGTGCTAGGTAGTTAGTCTCTCTTCACTAACAGTGACTAGATGGCTCTGTGGAGGAGGATTTGACATTTAGCTAGGATTTCTTTGGGATGGATTCTCCTGTGGCCCGACTTTCCTTCCCATGACTCCCTCAGGAGGGGCCATCCACGCACGACGGTGAAGAGCAAAGGCTTTATTCACCAGGTCGCCTGCCTCAGTCCAGGCCCTTGATCTGTTACTCAAAGGAGATGACCTCACGTGAGTCCTTCCACTTTTTCCTGCCTCCATTTCCTCCCATGTGAAGTGAGGATAACGATTGTACTTTGTTCATGAGCATAACGACGACTAAGTTGGGAGAAGTCATGAAAAGCTTTTGGGTCATTATATTCCTTTAAAGGGTTCATGTCATAGCCATCTGTGAAGCAGTGGATATTGTTATGTGCCAGAGTAAGAGAACAGTGAAAAGTTCCTAGATGAGACTTTCATGAAGCTTCTACTTTTACATGTGAGCGTGTGTGTGTGTGTGTGTGTGTGTGTGTGTGTGTGTGTAGTTAAGAATTGCTCTTCCCCAATGTCTTTGTTAGGGTTTTTATTACTGTGAAGACACCATGAAAATGGAAACTATTATAAAGGAAAACATTTACTTGGGAGTGGCTTACAGTTCAGAGGTTTAATCCATTATCTTCATGGCAGGAAGCACGGCATCCAGATAGGCGTGTGGGGGAGATGACGGAGGTGAGGGTTCTACTACTTGATCTGCAGGCAGCAGGAAGAGAACTGCGACTCTTCCTCCAACAAGGCCACACCTTCTCCAATAAGGCCACATCTCCTAATAGTACCACTTCCTATGGATCTGTGTGCCCATTTGTGCTCAAACCACCACATTTCACTTTCTGGCCTCCCATAAGCTTGTAGCCATATCATAATACAAAATACATTTAGTCCAACTTCAAAAGTCCCCATAGTATATACCAGTATCAATGCTGTTTAAAAGTCCAAAGTTCAAAATCTCTTCTGAGACTTACACAATCTCTTAACTGTAATCCCCTATAAAATCAGAATAAAAAACCAGATCACATATTTCCAACATGCAGTGGCACAGGATACATATTACCATTCCAGAAGGTAGGAAATGGAGCATAGGGAGGAAATACTAGACCAAAGCAAGACCAACAACCAGTCGAGCAAACTCCAAACTCTGCTTTTCCATGTGTGTGATGTCAAAACGCTCTTCAGATTTCCAGAATCTCTCAGCTTTGCTGACTGCAACACATTTCTTTTTCTTCTAAACCCTGTAGGCGGCTTTCCTTGGCAGGTATCCCACAGCTCTGGTATTCCAACATCTTGCAGTCTCCAAGGCAATCCAGGCTTTACCTTCACAGCTTCACACAGTGGCATCTCTGGACCTCCATGCATGGACACCCCTGACACATAGCTAGCCTCAATGGCTTTCCTTAGCTGCTGAGGGAGATTCCATAACCCCTTCCTTCTATTCTTGACTCTAAAACCAGAAACATGTGGCTGAAGCTGCCAAGTTCTGCTACTTGCTGGGGTTGGAACATGGCTCCTTATCCATCTTTACCAGCTATCTGTTTTCAATGGTTTCAATGCATAAGTTTAGCTGTCTTGGAACTCACTCTGTAGACCAGGCTGGTCATGAATTTAGAGATCTGCCAGCCTCTGTTTACTGAGTGCTGTGATTAAAGGTGTGTATCACCATACCTGGACCTAAGCTGTTCTTTAATTCCATTTCACAAGGTGGAAGCTTAGCTGGGTGTGGTCGTGTCCTGAGATCACCGCTCCCTTAATTCCCTTTACATCAGGGTTTTCTTTCATCTGCTTATCCCCTCGAACAAAAGATTTAGCTCCATTCCACTTCCTGGTACTTGTTTTCTCCTCAAATTGTACATTTTGTGTTTTTTCTTATTCAATTTGCTCCTTTTCATTATAGATCTTCATAAGTGTGAACACAAACAACCACACAGGATAGAGTCAATGCTAGGCTATTTTTAGATTTCTTTTGCCAATGGAATTAACCCAAAAGTCTTCAATTTACCTTTAGTTAAACTTTTTAGGCAGGGGCAAACAGCCACATTGTCAAAATATCAGAAAAGTAGTCCCTAGACCATATACTGACATTCTTCTCTGAAACCTCTTATGCCAGGCCCACACAGTTCAAATCAACTCTAGTGCCATTGTCTTCTATGTTCCTACTAGAATGCCCCATTAATCCTAACTTAAAGCATTCAACTGCTTCTCTCATTCAAAGTCCTAAAGTTGAAATTCCTTCAAACAAAAGCATGGTCAGGCCTGTCACAGCAATACCCCAGGCTCTGGTACCAACTTTTGTCTTAGTTAGGGTTTTTATTGCTGTGCTGAGATAACCACGATTAAGGCAACTCTTATAAATGAAAACATTTAATTGGGACTGGCTTACAGTTCAGAGGTTTAATCCATTATCATCATGGTAAGAAGCATGGTGGCATGCAGACAGACAAGGTGGTGGGGATGGAGTTGAGAGTTCTACATCTTGATCCATAGGTAGCAGAAGGAGAACTGAGACACACTTCCTTCAACAAGGCCACACCTCCTAATAGTGCCACTCTCTCTAGGCCTATAGGGGCCACTTTTATTCAAACCACTACATCCAATGTCCATATTCTAACCCCTGAAACCCGAGACTATGTTAAATTACAAAGCTAGGGGGAAATTAAGGCTGCAGATGGAAATAAGTTCACAAGTCCCCCGACTGTAAAATAAATATAAAACCCTAGGTTATCCTGGTAGGCCCAATGTCGTCACATCCTTAAATGATGGAAGGAAAACAGAAGAGTGTCCAAGGGAGGCTATGTGACACACTATTGCTGACTCTGAAGATGGAAGGAGGAAGATATTCAAGGCATACAGAATCCTTTCCGTCGTGACAGAAATGAATTGCAAGGAAATGAGTCTCCAACCTCCAGAACTGTAAACCATAATTCAGTTCAAGCCACTGTGTTTGTGGTAATTTGTTTCAACAGCAGTAGGAAGGAAGAAAAAGAAGAAAAAGTGAGTGTCTTGGTCAGTGCTACCATTGCTATGATAAAACACCATGAAAAAAGGCAACTTCGGAAATGTGGTAGTTTGAATAATTTTGGCCCATGGGAAGTGGCTTTATTAGGAGGTGCAGCCTTGTTAAAATAGGTGTGGCCTTGTTGGAGGAAGTGTATCAATCGCTGTGTAGGTGGGATTTGAGGGCTTTTAGTGTGCAAGCTCTGCCCAGTGTGGAAGGGAGTCTGTTCCTGGCTACTCCTGGATCAAGATGACTCCTCTAGCATCAACTATACCTGCATGATGCCCTGCTTCCCACCATAATGATAATGGACAGAACCTAGGAAAGTAAATCAGCAGCAACTAAATGTTTGCCTTTATAAGAGTTACCTTAGAGCTGGTTCTCTTACATCAACTGCCTAAGAGTCACACTTTAAGAAGTAATACCTCCTCCTCTCCTCCACCATCTGCCCGGAAGCTGTGAAGCAGCAACCATGAGTGAGTGCATCTCCATCCACATTAGCCAGGCTGGAGTCCAGATCAGCAATGCCTGCTGGGAGCTCTACTGCTTGGAACATGGCATCCAGACTGATGGCCAGATGCCAAGTGACAAGACCACTGGGGGAGAAGATTACTCCTTCAACACCTTCTTTGGTAAGACAGGAGCTGGCAAGCATATGCCCTGGGCAGTGTTCACAGACTTGGAACCCACAGTTATTGAAGTTCATCCTGGCATCTACCGCCAGCTCTTCCATCCTGTGCAGCTCATCACAGGCATGGAAGATGCTGCCAATATGCCGGCGGCGGTGGCCACTACACCATTGGCATGAAGATCATTGACCTTGTCTTGGACAGAATTTGCAAGATGGCTGACCAGTGCACAGGTCTCCAGGGCTTCTTGGTTTCTCACTGCTTTGGCAGGGGAAGTAGGTCTGGGTTCACCTCCCTGCTGATGGAGTGGCTCTCTGTTGTTTATAGAAAGAAGTCCAAGCTGGAGTTCTCCATTTACCCAGCCCCCCAGGTTTCCCCTGCTGTGGTAGAGCCCTAAAATTCCATCCTTACCACACATACCACACTGGAGCACTCTAGTTGTACCTTCATGGTAGAAAATGAGGCCATCTATGATATCTGTCATAGAAACCTTGACTTTAAGTGCCCAACCTACACTAAGCTAAAAAGGTTGACAGGTCAAATTGTGTCTTCCATCACTGCTTCCCTCAGATTTGATGGGGCCCTGAATGTTGGTCTGACAGAATTCCAAACCAACTTGGTACCCTGCCTTGGTCACTTCTGCTCCTGTCATCTCTGCTATGAAAGCCTACCATGAGCAGCTTTCTGTAGCAGAGATCATTAATGCCTGCTTTGAGCCAGCCAACCAGATGGTGAAATGTAATCCTTGCCATGGTAAATAGATAGCTTGCTGCCTGCTGTATTGTGGTGATGTGGTTCCCAAAGATATCAATGCTGGCATTGCCACCATCAAGACCAAGGGCAGCATCAAGTTTGTGGACTGGTGCCCCACTGGCTTCAAGGTTGGCATTAATTACCAGACTCCTACTGTGGTACCTGGCTAAGGTCCAAGAGCTGTGTGCATGATGAGCAACACCACAGCCATTGCTGAGGACTGGGCTTGCCTGGATCACAAGTTTGATCTGATATATGCCAAGCATGCCTTTGTACACTGGTATGTGAATAAGGGCATGAAGGAGGAGGGGTTCTCTGAGGTCTGTGAGAACATGGCTGTCCTAGAGAAGGATTATGAGGAGGTTGGTGTGGATTCTGTTGAAGGCGAGGGTGAGGAAGAAGGAAAGGAATACTAAATCAGATTTCACAAGATGCTGATTTTTCACAGGGTTGTTTATTCTGTTCTAACATAGAAAGTTGTGGTCTAATCAATTAATTTGTATGTGACAATTTGTGCTTTCATACAGTTATTGACTTATCCTTTAAATATGAGTGATTTATCAGAGACCCAAGACATCCACTTCACTGATGGGTTTTAAATAAAATATTCCTTGTCTTAAAAAAAAAAAAAAAAAAAAAAAAGAGTTGCATTGGTCATGGTGTCTCTTCACAGCAATAGAACCCAAGCTAAGAAAGGAAGAAAAGGTTCATTCGGCTTACACTTCTACATCACAGCTCATCCTCAAAGGAAATTGAGACAGGAACTTAAATAGGGTAGAAACCTGGAGGCAGGAACTGATGCACAGGCCATGAGGGGGTGCTGCTCACTGGCTTGCTTACTATGCTTTCTTTTTTTTAATAGAATCCAGAACCACCCACCCACCATAGGTTGTACTCTCCCACATCAATGACTAAGAAGATGTTCTATAGCACAATCTCATGGAAGCATGCTCTCAGTTGTCCCAGGATCATGTTAATCTACAACTAGCCAGGACAGCTATGAATGAATGTAATATAACAGGAAATGAGAAGAAAATGGAGTGGGGAGCTAATAGGGAAAGAGAGAGCTGGAAGCTCGTGAGGTGGCATCTCACGGAGATGACATTAGAGAAGACATGTCAGTGTTGGCGATAGGAGAGGACAAGGCATAGATCTGCTTTCCAGGCAAGAGGAATGGGGTCCTGTGCTGGGTAGCTATTGCCAGCTTGACACAGAATGGAGTCGCCTGGTGTGGTAGTTAGAATGTGGCACAGGGAGTGGCACTATTAGGAGATGTGGCCTTGTTGCAGAAGGTGTGGTCTTGCTGGAGGAAGTTTGTCACTGTGGGGGTGGGCTTTGAGGTCTCATATGCTCAAGCTATGTCCAATGTGAAACACAGTCTCATTTTACTGCCTGTGAATGAATATGCAAAACTCCCAGCTCTTTCTCCATCACCATGTCTACCTATATGCCAAAATGGTGACAATGGACTAAACCACTGAAACAGCAAGTCTGCCCCAATTAAATGTTTTCTTCTCTAAGGGTTGCTACAGTCATGGTGTCTCTTCACAGCAATAGAAACCCTTACTAAGACACCTGGGAAGGGGAAATCTCAGTTGAAGAATTGTTTGTCCTATGGATTTCTCTGTAAAGGAGTTTCCTTGATTGGTGATTGATGTGGAAAAGTCCAACCCACTATGAAGAGGCAGTCCCAGGTTGTAAAAGAAAGCACTCACAGTAAGCCATGGAAAGCAAGCCACTAAGCAACGTTTCTCCACGGTGTCCTTCAGTTCCTGCCTTCATGTTCCTGCCTTGACTTTCTTCGGTGATAGACTGTTACTGGAATACAACCTTTCCTTCCCAGGTTGCTTGGATTATGGTGTTTGTCATAGCAGCAGAGAAGATAATAAAGCCCACGAACACGTTCAAGAAAGAGCTTGCTGAACCAATGGAGAGAAATTGGTTGCTAGGACTAAGGCTAGGTGGGCAAGGAAGCAAGCAATCAGGAGAGAGAAGGCTGGACCATGCACAATTTGGAGTTAGGGTTTTAGTCTTATTCTGGCTGGAAGCCATTTGGGTATCTCCTTCCCATAGGAATTGATTCACAATTACAAAGCTCACTTAGGCTACCTTTAAGGAAGAGAAGACCAGGGCCGGGCGTGATGGTGCACGCCTTTAATCCCAGCACTTGGGAGGCAGAGGCAGGCAGATTTCTGAGTTCGAGGCCAGCCTGGTCTACAGAGTGAGTTCCAGGACAGCCAGGACTACACAGAGAAACCCTGTCTCGAAAAACCAAAAAAAAAAAAAAAAAAAAAAAAGGAAGAGAAGACCGCCTAGAACAAATTGAAAGTTGAAGAAAGTAGTAAGCAGAGGGAGGAGGCTTCTATAGAAGAGCATGGTCCCAGTTTAGCTGGTGGTAAAAGTCATGAGAAAGAGTTGCGTTATAGACATGGGGTTAGCGTCTAGGGATTTGGGTAGCTAATCAATAAACTGGCCTTTACCCAACCATCCTCACCCTCGCATTCCGAGGATATTTCACCTGATTGTTTCAGATTTATCACCTTTCCCCGTTCCCCCTCCTTACTGCTTAAAACCTGCTGCCCTCGTTACAATAAACAGACCTTGACAACGATTTTGCTTGGTCTCGCTCTCCTTTTCTCGCCCATTCTTCTTTCAGGTCGGATCCCACTCGACCCCCACGAATAACTGAGTCCCGAGGGATGGGACAGGAAACATGACAAAATCCAAGTAGGCATGGTGCTGGAGGAGCTGAGAGTTCTACATCTTGTTCTGAAGGCAAACAGAAGTCTCGTTTCCAGGCAGCTAGTAGAAGGGCCACATCTACTCGAACAAGGCCACACTTCCTAATAGTGCCATTGTCTGGTTCAAACATATTCAAACCACCATAGATATCTATTCAAAGGCTGAGTAGTATTACAGGTTATTAAGGAACATTGGCACTCTTTATAACCTGTTTTCATTTTTGCCGTATAAAAATCAATCCTGCCAGGTGTGGTGATGCAGGTTTTGAAACCCTATACTTGGAAGGCAGAGGCAGGCAGATCTGAGTTCAAGGCCAGTCTGGACTACAAAAAGTTCCAAGACAGTAACGGTTAATAAGAGAAAGCCCACCTCAAAAAAATCCTGTAAATAAACAAATAAACAAAAAATAAGGAAACAAATAGAAACAATCTTACAACATGATGACTTAAAATGGCATTCTCTCTCTCTCTCTCTCTCTCTCTCTCTCTCTCTCTCTCTCTCTCTCTCTCGTTTAGAATTTGAGCTGTGGTCCCTTGGTAATTCTGGCATGGAGTAACTTGGCTGAACTTGTCTGGGTTCACTGTGATCCACTGGCAGGCCAATAGGGAAAACCGGGTTAATTTCTTCTCTGTGGTTTTAGCCTGGCCATCTTTATATGGTGGGAGAGCCAGATGAGGGAGAAAGGAATTATGCAATACCGTTCAAAGCCCTTATTTTGAACTTTTCAATGTTGCTTGTGCTTCAAACTGTTGTGTAAGGGAAGTCGAAAACATTGCACAGATCTGAGAGATGGATAAACTGCTTCTCATTAAAGGAATGACAAGAAGAAAAGTTAACTGCACAGGTTGCAGATTCAGGAGGGGGCCAGAATGGTGGCTACTTTAGCAATATGCCAGCATGCACCAGGATACCTTTCCCTTAAGTACCAGAAACACTAACAAGTTGTTGAAGTAACAGAGATACTTTATTTACCAAAAGAAGTTATTCCATTTTTTAAAAAGCAGAATTGAGGCTCATTAAAAGGTGTTTTTAATTCTAGATTTTAAGCTTGAGATTTAAAAGAAGGAAAGAGACTCTGGGGAATAAAGCTGAGAGCCCAGGTTGGTTTTTTAACACCGTTATTCTCAGTGTATGGGTTTTGGTCTTAACAAGATGTCTCTGACAGTTGCTGCTTCACTTACAGATGGTAAAGTCCAGAGGAGGAAGATGGAATGAGGGAGGTCCATCTAGAGCAGTGTACACATATCTTTCATTCATCTGATGTAACTGTCATCTCGGAGGCTTACTGCTGAATAAGCTCCCCTTTTATAGCTCTTTCTAAACTCTGGCTGGTTCAACTCAGCTGTTCTAGCTCAAACTCCTCTCCAAGCTGACTGATTCAATCTGCACTCTCTTAACTTCTCACCGAATTGCTCTGCTTGGTCTCCTACTAGCTTTGGCAATATGCTCTAATCTTCTGGCTCCTCATTCTCTGGCTTGTTCTGTCTTCACCTGTGTCGAGCCTCTGGCTTGCCAGTTCTCTCGAGAGTTGGGCGTATCCCATCTCTGACTCATTGTGTCAAATCTTTCTTTGATTGGCCAATTTGTCTGCCCCTCAGACATCATTTTCAAGCATGACTGCTTCCTTCTGAAAACTAATTGATTGTTAGGGATTAAAGGTGTGTACTAAGGGTATGTCTGTATTCCAGCCAGAGGGATTAAACGTGTGTCATTCTAACTGGATTACACAGATGTAGAAGGTCTTTGGATATGATCCCTTGACAGATGTTGCTAGATTAAAATTCCTCTACAGAGCAGTGGTTCTCAATCTTCCTAATGCTTCAGTCCTTTAATACAGTTCCTCATGTTGTTGTGTTGCTACTCTATAATTTTGCTACTGTTATGAATCATAATGTAAATATCTGATATGTGATCCCTTGAGGGAGAATTAGCCCACATGCTGAAAACCCCTAATGTAGATCCTCCTTGCAGCATTCCTATTTAGTCTTGGTATCTCCTACACTAAACCTAAGCATTAATGGGTAGAAAGTGCTGACAGCCAACTACTTACGGCTAGGTGTCGCCAGAGGAGATAGTGGCCCTCACGCACAGATTTCCCCACCCAAAGTAGAGCAGGTTAGGAATGCTAAGAATAGGGCAGATTTGGGTTTATATGTCTGTATGTTACATAGTTGTGATGGTTTGTATACGCTCGGCCCAGGGAGTGGCACTATTAAAAGGTGTGGCCCTGTTGGAGTAGTTGTGGCCTTATTGGAGTGGGTGTGTCATTGTGGGCATGGGCTTTAAGACACTCATCCTAGTTGCCTGGAAGTCAGTCTTCTCCTAGAAGCCTTCATGTGAAGCCGTAGAACTCTCAGCTCCTCCTGCACCATGGCTGCCTGGATGCTGCCACGTTCCCACCTTGATAATAATGGACTGAACCTCCGAACCTGTAAGCCAGCCCCAATTAAATGTTGTTCTTTATAAGATTTATCTTGGCCATGGTGTCTTTTCACAGTAGTAAAACCCTAAGACAATAGTTTACAACGTTTTATGTAAAAACAACAACCACAACAGCACAAATGATAGGTGGGAAGCGTTTTTGGCAGGAGGCAATGCGAATATAGAAGATTGGCAAGTTACAATAAAGCAGTTTTTAAAAAATGGGCCAGTGCTTTCTGCACAAACCTGGGGACCCAAGTCGAGATGGGAGGGGAGAACCAACCCACAAAGTCTTCTGGCTTCCACATGGGCACCAGAGTCCCTTAACACTAACCAGATACTTAATTTTTTTTTTTTAATTTGGTTTTTCCGAGACAGGGTTTCTCCGTATAGCCCTGGCTGTCCTGGAACTCACTCTGTAGACCAGGCTGGCCTCGAATTCAGAAATCTGCCTGCCTCTGCCTCCCAGAGTGCTGGGATTACAGGCGTGTGCCACCACTGCCCAGCTTTACTTAAATTTTTTAATGATTTATTTTTGTTTTATGCACATTGGTGTTTTGCCCTTGTGTATGTCTATGTGAGGGTGTCAGATCCCCTGGAACTGTAGTTATAGATAGTTGTGAACAGCCATGTGGGTTCTGGAAATTGAACCTAGGTCCTCTGCAAGAGGAGCTAATGTTCTTAACCTCTGAGCCCTGTCCCTAACCCAGATAATAATTTTTTTTTTTAATCCATAGGATTCTTATTTTAGCTCCCCGTGTTTGCTACTTGAGCTGTGTAATAGAAAACACAATTCTTTAACTCTGACAGAGCACTGCGCGCTGGGTCTCACAGTTTTTCTACGGACGGATGCTGTTCAATTGTGCAACATGACATAAAAGCAGCTGAAAGCTATGCCTTTCTAGTTCACAGAGCTGGTTTGTAAAGGTAAAAGACCCAATTTCAACACACGGGTTTTAGGCAAAGTGACTAAGTTTGCCTGTGAGCCAGCTGAAACGTTGCAGTATTCTCTTACAAGCATCTGTTTTCCCAGTTGCATTATGGTTACAATTTAAGTATCTGTTTTCCCATTTTCACTCTTTGTGAACTGCTTACATTTCCAACGCCTTCCTCTTTCTACTGTGAAATGGAAGGGTGTGGGTAGTGAGTTCCACACTCTGGCTCTGAGAAATTTGCATTACTCCTGCTGATTGGACAGTATCTGCTTATTAGCATGAATGTCCGAGTGGGTCTGGTGGTGGTTGTCAATCATTTTGCCTATAATGTCTTAAATACCCTCTATAGGACTTTTCAAAAACAATCTCACAATGCTTTCAGAAAAAAAATTAACAGAGTGTGTCAATGTTCAAATATTGGTAATAAAAGTATACATTTATTTTATAGTCTCTGGAGGAGGCACTATTTTTGCTCTATTTGGGCTATGCAGCTGTGGTTGAAGTGTTAATTGATTATGTTAGGCAAATGTCAATTTCATCTTCTGATAAATGTTTTGAAATGCTGCCTGTAGGATAGTGAACAGTGCAGCCATTGTGAAAGCACCACCGCATTAAACAGAACTACCATATGCACTGGCAATTCCACTTAACCATATACTCCAAAAAAAGAAAAGTCAAAGCAGGCATCCCGGTAGGCATCTGTCTACACAGCAGCATTCAGAGCAGTGCCGTTCACCAGCGGCTGAAGGCAGGGCCAAGCCAAGTGTCCCCTGACTGACAAACAGGGAAATAAAATACGGTTTCTACCAATAATTAAAAAGCAAACCACCTGGGGCTGGCAAGATGGCTCAGCAGCTAAGAGCCCTGACTGCTCTTCCAGAGGACCCGGGTTCAATTGCCAGCGCCCACGTGGCAGCTCACAACTGCCCGAAACCCCTATTCCAGGGGATCCCACACCCTCACACAGACATACATGCAGGCAGAACACCACGACACATAAACTATAACTAAGTAAATGGTCACAAAGCAAACTGCCTTGCTCTTCAGCAGGAATCATGATCCAGTCACCCAAAGACCAAACTGATTCATCGTTTTTGTTATCTTGAGATCATATGTAAATTTATCTATCTCCTATTGACTCTAATACATTCATATCTTAATTAATATTATATGTAACATTTTTAATTAAGCAGTGTTCCCATATTTTTGTTTTCAGAGATGGCAGGAAACCAGAAACTCACTTGTAAATCACAGCATCCCTGGACAGAACAAATGTCTGTGAAATGGGTAGATGTTGGATAGGAAAAAAAGGAGGAAGTGTGTGTGTTTAGAGCCCCACCCCCACCGCAGAACTTGCCCCTTGGCTTAGAATTCCCTTTGTGTACAGTCTCTATCATAGTCTTTATGAAACCATTCTAGATAATGCAGCAAGTGCTCAAAGAAGGGGTCTTAGTCAGGGTTTCTATTCCTGCACAAACATCACGACCAAGAAGCTAGTTGGGGAGGAAAGGGTTTATTGAGCTTACACTTCCACATCACTGTTCATTACCAAAGGAAGTCAGGACTGGACTGATGCAGGTCAGGAAGCAGGAGCTGATGCAGAGGCCATGCAGGGATGTCTTACTGGCTTGCTTTCCCTGGCCTGCTCAGCTTGCTCTCTTATAGAACCCAAGACTACCAGCCCAGGGATGGCCCCACCCACAAGGAGCCCCCCCCCCAACTTGATCAGTAATTGAGAAAATGTCCCACAGCTGGATCTCATGGAGGCATTTCCTCACCTGAAGCTCCTCCCTCTGTGATAACTGCAGCCTGTGTCAAGTTGACACGCAAAACCAGCCGGTACAAAAGAGTTAGCAGCGTCTTCCATGCTTTTAGGGCACGGCATATCTTCCCTGATAATCTTTTCATCTATGTGATGGCAGTAATTGTGCCTATCCTCCTCTTTCCCAAGCAGAGACCACTGAGCTTAGAAGAAGCTTAGTCTCTTTGTGTGTCACAGCTGCCATAAGGAATACCCACATAGACAATGTAGGTGCCTTAAAACAACAGACACAAGGTTTTCTGCAGTTCTGGGGCTATTGAAGTCTGAAGTGAAGGTGTGGGCAAGGTTGATTCCTTCGGGAGACTCAAGAAGCAAATTGTGCCAGCCTCGCTCCTTGTTTCGGGTGGCTACCCCCAAATCCTTTGTGTTCCTTGGCTTGCGGATACACCCTGCCCTCTTCCTCTCTGGATGGTTTTTCTCATGTCTGTCTTCTTCCCTTATCTTTAAGAACACTTGCCATTTGACTTAGGGCCCACGCTAAGCCAGGATGATCTCATCTCTCAAGATGCATAACTTAATTGTGTCTGCGAAGGTCCTTTGACCAAACAAGGTCACACTCCCACATTTTGGGTGTCCGTTTTAGGGAAGTTCCACAGTCAACCCCGTGCATTCAGTGTACGTTTCTAGCTTCTTCCCCTTTCTTGTCTTTGCTGGGAGTGAGTCTGCCTGCGGGAACATGCGAGTCTTTCTCCCAATTGGGAAGCCCACTACATCTAGGAATCCCATTAAAGGATGGGTGAATCGGCTCAGTTCTGCCTGCAGGATTAGAACTCACAAACCTGTGGCTATTCTGCCTTAATTCTTCACTATTGGCTTTGAACAGGAGCAGTCTGCATTGGCTGCATGCTTTGATCTTTATTTCGCAATTGAACATTCTCCTGAGCTTAGAATGACTATTTATTCTTTCTTTCTTTGGGGGGGGGTGTCACTTGAAAATTCAATAAATAGTGCTTAGTCTGTCGCTCAGTGTGGTCAGTGTTTGAAACCCCACCACTATGCACAATGATAGAATTTACATGCCATCTAGGGCCTCACACAAATTTGCCAGTCTTCTGTTTTCTCTTAGCCTGTTGTGTTATAGTCATCTGAAGGCCCTCCTCTCTCTGTCTCTTTCTCTCTGTCTCTCTGTCTCTCTCTCTCTGTGTCTTTCTGTCTCTGTTTCTCTTTCTCTCTGTCTGTCTGTCTCTATCTCTGTTTCTCTCTGTCTGTCTCTGTTTCTCTTTCTCTCTCTGTCTCCCTGTCTCTGTCTGTCTGTCTCTGTCTCTGATTCTCTGTCTCTCTCTCCCTCTCACTGTATAAAACTGTACTTCAACAACCCCAAGTGTGCTGTCAAAAGCTATTAGCTCAGAATGCGCGAGGAGAGCCCAGCTTCCCTTACTCCGCCGTGTTTTGGCTCTCATTCACTGTTTTCTTTGTTATTCTCTTCACGATAAGGAAAGAAGTCTTCACATGAAATCGCATCCAGCGTGATGTATTGATTTTTAAGACAATGCATTATAGGCTTTGCCCACTAGTGAAGGATGGTCTTGGATATTGTCCCATGGTCTTATAATTAAGAAACTGTTTTTGCATTTGTCCTTTTGAAAAGTTAAGACCATAAATAAGAAAGGAAAATGCAAAGAAAGTGTAAGGAGGGATGTGAGATTCAAGCACCATCTCGGTTAAGAGATTCTGTCAGCTTCTTTTTCCAGCTTACTTATTCTCAGTTTTATGAGGATATAAATTTTCTAGCAATACGGAAGTTAAAATTTTTCTCTTTATTTCTCAAGTCCTGATTTTTTGGTAGAAATTTGTATAATGTGTTTTGTTAGAAACACACCATAATTCAACTGGGTGTAGAGGCTCATGCCTGTACTTCCAGTAGTCGGAAGGCTGAGGCAGGAGGATCACTCTGAGTTTAAGGCTAGCCTGAGCTACCTACTGAAACTTTACCTCAAAACCCCCAACAAACAAACAACCAGCAACAGTAAAATCACAATTCAAGTATTTTTCCTGTCAGGTTGTTTCAGACTGGGTTATTTTAAGTCACTTTATAAAATGTCCTTTTCAAAAAATTGTGACTGTGTTATTATTTATAGCAAAGCTGAAGGGCTGACACAGTTAAAGTCAGGATGGTGAGCAGCGACATTGTGGGCTACAACAAAAGCTGCTGTGGGGACCAGTGGCCTCCGCCACACCTCTCCCCAGCTGCTGTGCACGGTTCTCTGTACCAGGCCACCGCTTCCTGGCCTACAATGGACTACAGTGACTACAGGCCCCCACAGCAGCAGGGTGTGGCCTATCAAGCGGCCAATGAGGTAGCCTGATACCAGAGCCTCGCCTAGTGCATCACGGGATCTTCAAGGCACCAGGGGTCAAACAAAGTCTCTTTCACACCGTTTGAATTTGAGATCTTTAGGAGTCTCAGGCAAAATATCGCATAGTCTTACTGGGCGTGTGTGTGGAGTCACGACAGGGCAGGGGAGAGAGCACAGGCAGGGAGGGCCTTGCAGAGTGCGGCTGTGCCCGCAGGGCGTGCTAGCTCAGATGCCTGCTGCTGAAGCCATGTCAAAAAGAACAGGTGCTGGAGGTCCTGAATGGCGTTCCCATCAGCCCGGCCCTGCCAGGCAGCTGCTGAGGCCGCTTCCTGCCCGTCCTGCTTCCTCCTGTGGCCTCACAATGAGCCACATTGACCCAAGTCACCAGAGCGTGTCTCTTTTCATCTTGACCCGAAGGAGGCTGAGCGGCAGCATGCAATATTCATATTGCTGTCATGGCGGGGCTCAGGGGGCGCGCGGGTGAACTGCCTGCTTATGCGCCTCTCTGGCTAGACTCCTTGGGACAAGGACTGTGTCTCTCTTCCTTAACGCCATACCCGTAGGACTGGACAGTGTAACCCCGTATCCCGCTTCTAAAGGAAGAGTAATAAGGACCAGAAGCACTCCTGTGGCCAAGGAGCGGCTGGCAAACATTTCTCCAAGGGAGATGAGGTGTGTTTGTTTGTTTGTTTGTTTGTTTGCTGATAGTAAAGTATATAAAAATATCTATTAAGTTTTAGGGGGCCGGGCGGTGGTGGCGCACACCTTTAATCCCAGCACTTGGAAGGCAGAGGCAGGCGGATTTCTGAGTTCGAGGCCGGCCTGGTCTACAGAGTAAGTTCCAGGACAGTCAGAGCTACACAGAGAAACCCTTTCTCAAAAAAAAAAAAAAAAAAAAAAGTTTTGGGGGGTTTTGCATGTATAATTTGCATGTGGTATGCATGTTTATATACACATGTTCATGTGTGTGATGTGTGTATACACATGTATGTTGAGGCACAAGGATGAAGTTTTAAATGTATTCTTCTGTCACTTTTCACCTTGTATAGTGAGACAGGAACTGTCACTGCGCCTGGAACTCAGTGTTGTGACCGGTCTGCTAGTCAGCTTGCTAGGGACCCCCTGTCTCTGCCTCCCCTATGTTGGGGTTGGAGGTGTGGCTTTTGCTTGGGTTCTGGGGATCTGAAGTCCAGGCTTCCTGCTTGTGGGGCCAGCCCTTTGCCTAGTAAGCCATCTCCCCAGCCTCCTAATAACTTTGTTTGAAATAATGTCATGGCTCTTCTTTAATTCTGGTATAAACAAAACATATTTAAAAGCATAATTGTCCAGCAAACATGTCAAACATGAGCACTAGCATGTTATTAAAACTAACGTCTTCAAGTATGTTACAGAGCTCAGGAAGAAAGCACAGAAAATTCTACATCTCATCTACATGAGACCCTCTTCTCTTCCCTCCCCTCCCCTCCCCTCTCTTCTCTCTCTTCCTCTCCCCTCTTCTCTCCCCTCTCCTCCTCCTTTCTTCTCCTCCTCCTTTTGTTTTTTTCTAGTTGTGCCTTCCACACCAAGGACAAGGCCATGTAGAATACTTATTTTCTTTTTTTTTTCTTTTTTTTGGTTTTTCGAGACAGGGCTTCTCTGTATAGTCCTGGCTGTCCTGGAACTCACTCTGTAGGCCAGGCTGGCCTCAAACTCAGAAATCTGCCTGCCTCTGCCTCCCAAGTGCTGGGATTAAAGGCATGCACCACCACCGCCTGGCTGAATACTTATTTTCTACAAAGCACTGTGGAACTCTGCTGCTGAAATGTAACTTTAAATAAGACACCACAGGCTGCACAGAAAGAAATGCTGTAGCTATTGAGGTGAAATAAGCGTCTTTCACAGTGGTGCAGGGCTGGGTGATGGTGGCTCAGTGGGTTAAAGCTCTTGTTGCATTAAGTCTACAACCCAAATGCAGATCTCTAGAACCCAGTTCAAAGCCAGATGCTGCCACACACATCTGTGATCTCAGACCTTTGGAGAAATGGCGGGCTCTGCCTCAGGTGGAAGATGGGAGTTGACTCTGGAGGGCTGCCCTCTGTTACACACACACACACACACACACACACACACACACACAGTTGGTACTCCCTATAGATCCCCAGTTTAATAAAACGCAATCTTCAAATTTTAGACTTCTTTACGTTTTTGTGCAGTGTCCTGCGGCGTGAGCTGCAGAAATAGTTTTTCCCCAGTAGCACACATCACCACTCCTTTTTTTTTTTTTTTTTTTTTTCCGAGACAGGGTTTCTCTGTATAGCCCTGGCTGTCCTGGAACTCACTCTGTAGACCAGGCTGGCCTCGAACTCAGAAATCTGCCTGCCTCTGCCTCCCAAGTACTGGGATTACAGGCGTGCGCCACAACCGCACACATCACCACTCTTAAGGCAGGTTTTGTTCTTACTAGTTCACACGAGACAAGAAATCACTGATGATTTTTTCCAAAACAAGGCTTAGCAAATGGCAGAGTTGCAT
This sequence comes from Apodemus agrarius, assembly GCA_964023405.1. Classification (NCBI taxonomy): domain Eukaryota; kingdom Metazoa; phylum Chordata; class Mammalia; order Rodentia; family Muridae; genus Apodemus; species Apodemus agrarius. Next base: position 43,027,760 of record OZ030016.1, read on the forward strand.
CAGCTTGCTAATGTACTTTAATAAGCTGTATGAGTTCAGTTTGGCAATGCGGAGTTACGCTATCCCTGTGCTTACACTGAATACATATGTTAGCAGATGACCCAAAACTTGGCTTTGCAGCTCAAACTGTATGACGTTTATTTTACTGTGTTCAAGTCTTGAAGGACGTTTCCCATAACATCTGCATTTAAAAAAATATACCAAAATTTTCATCTATATTGAAGATCAATTTAAAGAATAGCTTTCTAATGGATACTTACATTCTTTGAGGAGCCTATATAGTGTTTATATCATTAAAATTTGAAATACAATTTCCCTATTACTGAAGCTCTTGGTCTGCTTTCAAAGTTTTGGCCTAAGTTTACCTGAAAAAGGGACTAAGTATGTTTTAAACAATCGGGCCTCCTGGGTTTGGGTCCCAGCACTTCGGAAGAAAATAAACGCACACACAGACAACACTGCGCACCTCCATGAGTAAGAATTTTCTTAATGTTTTGCAAATAAAATAAGAATCAAGTCAGATGTTAACATTGATAGGAAAGGACACCCCTGGGATTATGTCCTCCTCTTTGTGCGCCATGCTCAGCCCCAGCCCCAGTCACAGGGTTGTGATGGGGGTGTGAGGGTCACTGGGCTGCAGTGTTGGCCCTGGGGCTATGCTGGGTTTATGCTGAGCTCAGTAGGGGAGACTGCATCTGTAAGAATGTTATGAGCCCCAAGGCCCTGGACTGCCCTGGAGGGTGCTTATCTAAGAAATCTCGCAGCCGTCCTGGAAGCTTTTCAGTAGAAGGATTTGCTTATTGCATGTATGTGTGTGTATCTGTGCACATGCGTGTCTGTGTCAGGGCGCTTGTGTGCAGATCAGAGAGGACAGCTCGAGGGAGCCAGGGGTGGAACTGAGACTTGGTGGCAAGAGCCTTTATTCTCTGAGCCATCTTGTTGGCCCAAAGGACAGCTAAGTGGCACTTCTTGGGAAAGCTTTCCCAAGACTGAGTAGACGTGACTGCTTTGGGGCGTGCCGCCACACAGCCTCATCTGTGTTATTATTGTCGGGGACGTCTCTGCCACGCCCCACCCTTCCTACATCTCTCTCCTCTGCGTGTCCCTTCTGCTGACGTATCCTGTCAAGCAATGGGCATCCAAGGGAGACCTGTCAGGGAACGTTTCCCCGGGTTTGGAGACTGCTTCTCTTTTTGTTCACTGTCCTAGCTATTCCCAGACCTTCTCACTAAGCCCACTGACCTGTCCTTTTGATGGCATTTGCAGCCCTCAGACACCATAAACAATCCACTCACACAAGGAGCCCCAGTCCAAGGGTGAATTTTTATGAGCTCTGATTATTGGTCCAAATATAAACTCCTTGATTTTAATGGGACCTTGCGCCGAATATAGCACACCACAGATCAAAGAGGCTCCAAGGCCATTATTCCTCTCGGTGGGTCTTTCTGTTCTTCGTAATTCTCATTTCCGGTTTAGAAAGTTTCAGAGTTTTCCCTATGGCCGTGTCCACTCACCACAACAAGAAATGCTCACCTAAGGAGTTTGCAAACATTTCAAAACACCCTCGGCTAGCAGGAGGCTCGCTTTGTAACCAGCCGTACAGGCAGGGCGTGTCACCTTCTTCCAGCGTCACTCACGCCTCGTGTCACTTCCACGGCCCTGCTAATTGACTTGCATGCCTTGGGCCAGGTGATCTTGTACTGATACCCAATCCTGATCTCCAGGGTGGCTAATAACATATACTCTACCTACAAGGGCTAACCACTCCCAATGACTCGTTGGACAACATTCAGCGACTGATTTCTCCTTTCCACATGGACTTTCTGTTGATGAAGGTGCCTCCCTGGCTTCCTGCCTGTCAAAGACCGGCACTGTGGGGCCTTTGCCCTGTATCCCTGTCAAGCTGCCCTCTTACCTGGAGCAGGATGCTGGCCTTTTAGTTGGTGACACTTGGCAGAGATGTCCTAGTTCCTGCCCGGCTGCTTAAAAATGGCCTCCTCTCCCCAGTGTAACAATGGGCAGTGTGAACTCCAAGGTAAAGGTTATGTGTTGGGTTGGCCTAGGTCCAGTCCAGAGGTGCGAAGTCTAAACTCCTATCTCTGAGACTGAACTCTGTCGGGTGGACGGTGGGAGGGGTGAGGGCGAGGTGACAAGGTCCTACGCCCATGGGCAGTCCCTCTTTGTTGGACTATGCCAGCAAATTATAGGTTGGCCAACAGTATTTGGGACATGTGCCGACATGTTAAAAAGAGAGGGCTGCTTTGGTTTTCCAGTTTTCACGCCCCCTCCCCTTTCAAGTTTACCCTCCAGGTGCATTTGGTCAGTCCCCGTCAGCCCTTGGGTGGTCTCTCTAAACGCTCTCTCTCAGAAGCTGGGAAACAGCACAGGAGTCAGAAAATCAGAGGAGTTCCCATTTATTGTTGTGCTGTTCTCTTGCTAATGTAGAATCTCTCTCTCTCTCTCTCTCTCTCTCTCTCTCTCTCTCTCTCTCTCACACACACACACACACACACACACACACACATTTTAGAATGTAGAACAAAAAAAATGATGGCTTTCTCGTTTCTGGAATCTTTATAGGAACCATGTGTTGTTTTTTTTGTTTGTTTTTTTTTTGGTTTATTTATTTTTGTTTTTTTTTTTGTTTTTTTGTTTTTTTGTTTTTTGTTTTTTGGAGACAGGGTTTCTCTCTATAGCCCTGACTGTCCTGGAACTCACTCTGTAGACCAGGCTGGCCTCAAACTCAGAAATCCGCCTGCCTCTGTCTCCTAAGTGCTGGGATTACAGGTGTGCGCCACCACACCCGGCAGAACCATGTGTTGTTAAGGAAGAAACAAGACCTTTGCCATCCGTTGAGCCAAGTTTGAATGCCACGGCTGCCTTCTACTAAAGTGGATGCTGCGGCTATTGGGGCGTTGAGAGACAGGGTGTGTATACACGAACACTGGTCCTGATCGTGCAGTTTAGCGTGCCATATGGACATTTTCAAAGGCAAAGCTAAGTGGAACTGGTAAGTATCTGTGTCCCATGCACAAGCAAGCTCTCTATTGTCCCCAGAGAGCCTGTCTGTCTGTCTGTCTGTTGTTGTTGTTTTACAAAGAAAGACTCCATGGGTGACACCTCCTTTCCTCCCAGACTTCCTCCTCTTGCATTTCGATCTCGAGATTTCTGATGTCTTCCCGTATCCCCAAAGGATTGTGGTTTAGTGGATGCTGAGAGTCACATCCACTCGTCCCTGCAGATATTTGAAACAAGGGGCTTATTGGCCATCTCTCCCACAAGGAGGAGAAAGAGGAAGTCAAGAGATTGGGGAGTTGGAAGGGCATGAGTGCTCTCTGTATCTGCTTGGCAGAGTGGAGACTCAGAAGCACAGAGCACACAATGGCTGCCTTTGTCTGCAGGGAGGTCGTGAGTGCCTTTGGTTTCCAAGTTTCAACAAGCAGAAAGCAAGAGACGCTGAGTTCCCCGAAGTTCAGCAATATATAGAACCGTGATATTAAAAAAAAAAAAAAGTTTAAATTCATTGACATGAAAATTCAGGAGAAAAATGTATTGTTGCGTGTAGGGGGAGCCCAAAGGGTAAAACCATTAACATGGCAAAAATCGTCTTAATTGTTGGATATGTACTGAAAATATTTCAGACATGGATTTTTTTCCCCACCTCCATATTTTCTTCATAGTGGGAAAGATTTTGTCGCCTCTATGCCATAAAATCACTCAGCAAGCTTGGTGTCCCTCACTTTCGCACAGGTGGCCGATGCGTGCGAACCGCCTCAGCTGGGATACCAGGACCGTCTTTTAATACACCCTTTAACCCTTCCGTGTGGGTTTCTTGTAATGCAGAGTTACTGTAGGACGGGAAGAGCAAGCAGAGGTGAGGTGTGAGGCTCAGTCTGTCGGAAGAATCCTTCCTCTCTTTCTGCACCAGCAGGTTGCCCTCGGAAATCTTATGGAAAGGTCAAGACAGAACTACTTAACATCCTCTGGCTGACAAGAAGCTCACGATGCTTTTCTGTGATCAACTACATACTCCGAAAGGGAGATTCAGGGCTAGTGGGAGGGATCTGCCAATGAGCCCGGCAACCTTAGGCCGAGCCCTGGGCCCTCCTGTCTTTTGAGCTCCCTGTGTGTGCTGAGACACAGCCCTCTCCCCTCGCCCCAGATAATAAATGAGATATATAAAAGAGCAATACTCTCGGGCCTTCCAACTTTCCTCCATATCTCCTTCTCTTTTAGCAACTGGTATGATTAGCCTTTTCCTAAATATTTGAGGAGTGCTGAATTAAGCATAATTGTCTATGTTTGTTCTGTTTTTTTGTTTATTATTTTATTATTATTATTATTATTTTTGAGACAAGATTTCACCATGTGGCTCAGGTTGGCCTGGAACTCACAATCCAGCTGGGAGCACTGGAATTACGCCAGCTGCTTGCCCTGGCTCCAAAATGTATTGACTGATTAAACAGAGCAACAGTGGGTTCTGCGTCCAGTAACGCTTGGTTAACATTGCCTGGTATAGTATCGAAGACATTCAAACCCTTTGACAGAAGAGGGTTCTTTTTACTCTCTACAGTCACCCCCACACAGTAACCACAATAGTAACAGTTATTCTTTTTGATTAGATGAAGATAATTTGTACCTGAACCATTATCTCACCAAGTTCAATAACTCAGTGTGAAAAGAAAGGGCCACACACCCAAGGCTCTCACACCAAAACCATGCTCTTACAAACGATGCTGTCACCAGAGAGGACGCTTTTGCACAATCTGGAAGTGTGTGTAATCTTAGGAGAGGAGCGTTTCTGTATCATACATTCATGCTACAGCTGTCATTCTTATCAAGACACCAAGAGCTGAATCATCCTCACAGGTCCTGAGCTATAGAACAACTGTGCCAGGGAACAAAAGTCAGGGAGATAGCCCTTCCTTTTCTTCATTTTTTACTGAAGGCTTCTGCAGCAAACGAGAAGGCCAGGAGAGCGGTGGGTTCCTCGGAGGCAGATGGGTGGGTGCGCTGGCTGCACACCCGGGAAAGCTGAGGGGCGTCGGAGAAATGCTTGTTAGAGGCGGAGTCAAGGTGTGGCAGGAACGTTTGTTTTATTTCTTTTAAGTTTTTAGCAATGGTTTCTAAGTCCTTTTCATAGAATTCTTTAACCAAGGAAAACCTTTGAGTCTATATGCCAATTTTGTACGATTTTCCCCCCGCCCCCACCCTCTGCAAACAGGTGAAACTCCGAGATGCTCATGAAGTCTTCTGATGTCACTCAGCGAGTTAGGCACAGGCAAGCAAAACTGTGGCTTTGAGTCCGTTTTTCGTTCACCTCAAAATATTTGATGAAGGAAACGAGTGTCTGTCTGTATGTCCCACTGTGTGTATGTATTATATATACGTGTATGTATCTATGTGCATGTGTGCCTGTGTGTTTATCTGTGTGTCTCTATGTGTCTTTATTGTGTGTATATATGTATGTATGTGTCTGTGGGTCTGTGTGTGTATCTATGTGTATGTATATGTGCCTGTATGTCTATGTATGTGTCTGTGTATGTATCTGTATGTATCTATGTGTGTGTGCCTGTGTGTTTATGTGTCTGTGTGTGTATTTGTGTGTGTATGTATGTGTCTATGTGTGTATGCCTGTATGTCTCTGTGTGTGTCTGTGTATGTATCTATGTATATGTATGTATCTATGTTTCTATGTGTGTCTCTGTGTGTATTTATGTGTATCTCTGTATGTGTATGTATGTATCTATGTGTATGTATGTATTATGTATGTATGTATGTATGTATGTATGTATGTATTATATTATTCAGCAGGAAAGAATGTTATGAATCAGATTCTTAGAGTATGTTTTGTTGTAGCAATCACAGGAAAACAAGCTGCCCTAGATAGTCTCCCAGGAGCAGGGAGGTGGAGGGGGTGGGGGTGGGGGTGGGGGTGGGGGTGGGGGAAGGTCCCTCCACCCCGCCCCCAGTAGTGCTTCCCTGCAGCCTCCTCTGCCTCTTTGCAGCAGGAGGCTGCCTTCCTGTTTGGGTGCCAGTGAAGCCATGAACTTGAACTTTGGAACTTCGAAGGAGAGTGCATCATAGGTGAAGGATCCTCTGAGTGTGGGCACGGATGAGGTTGGTGGAAGAGTGCCTACTCCCCTGCCTCATCCCCTAGCTTCACCCACCCCCACCCCCTTGGTATTGAACCACACCTCCAACCTTCAGACAAAGGCTTTTAAAGATGAATATTCAGGCTAGAGAGGTGACTCAGCTGTTAAGAGCACTGGCTGCTCTTCCAGAGGTCCTGAGTTCAATTCCCAGCAACCACATGGTGGTTCCCAACCATCTGTAATGGGGTCTGATGCCCTCTTCTGGTGTGTCTGAAGACAGCTACAGTGTGCTCATATAATGAAATAAATAAATCTTTCTTCAAAAAAAAAAAATCTTCCTGTCAAAAATAAGTTCATTCCTGTTTAATAAAAAATAATTATGTTTTTTTAAAAAGATGAATATTCATTTATTTATTCCTTCATGTTCTCCCTCCGCTCTTGTTGTGCTTAGGAAACATAAATGTGTGTAACATTCAGCCCCACTGCGTTACTTGACCTGTGGGAAGGCTGAAGAAAGTACGGGTAAGAATTTTCTAGGAGACTGGAGAGATGGCTCAGCAGTTAAGAGTACTGACTGTTTCTCCAGAGTTCCCAGCAACTACCTGTAATGGTTGTGTACAACCATCTGTAATGGGATTCGATACCTTTCTTTCTGGTGTGTCTGAAGACAACTACAGTGTATTCATAAAAAATAAATAAACCTTTAAAAAATTTTTTTTCTAGGACTGGAGAGAGAGTTCAGTGACTAAAGGCATCTCCTGCCAATCCTGATGGCCAGGGTCCACATGGTAGAAGGACAGAACTGACTCCAAATTCTCAGAACCGGCCATACCATTGTGTCATGCCCAAGATACCCACTTGCACCTTCTCGAAGCGAGTAAAAAATGTATCATATATATGTATATATACACATATTTATATGAAAATATATATTCATATAAAATTTCTAGAATCACCCTCCGTACTGAAGGTATTTGTGTTACTTTTTGTGGGGCTTCATGGACTAAGGTGAGCTTGCTGAAATCTAGAGGCAGCACGTAAATCTCTTGGCACTCCTCTGATTTTATTTGCTGAACTCCGGATGCTTAGTACAAAAGGCTGAGAGAAGGGTACTGAGCATGCCCGGTCAAAGCCGACACGATTGCACGGCTACTGTATTTTGAAAAATTCCAGTGCAAGAGTAACTCCACCCTTCCTTCTGCCCCTTAAGAAGCAAAACAGAATGACGACTGAATAAATAAATCTAACCAATCCTGGTTTACACAAGCTTACCGATTAAGAGTTGGTTCAGGCATCAATAGCTCTCCTCTGGGCTGCAGGCTCTGGTCCTGCGCATCTCTGGTCCTCTTCCTTTCTCTCTCTTCCCCATCTTTCCACTCCCAGATTGCCCCTCCCTCCCTCCCACTCCCAAGTGGACACATAGTGGGCACAGACCATAGTCTCACATAGGTCTTTGTGAGCATTTATTAAACTTGTTGAGCTTAATCTCCTCCTGTAGGCGTTAGGAGGAGGCCTTTGGACTCAGACAACGGTTGGTTTCCTGGAGCAATACCTTGGGAATTTGTCTTGGGGTCGAGGGGATGGTATCTGGAGCTGTTCTATAGTTCGGGATCTCAGGGAAAGTGCTGGAAGCCTCTAGCATGCACAGGAAGCTGGAGCTCTTGGCCCGACAGGCTCGGAGTCTAAATATTTGGAAGATGAATGCTTGGAGATACGTTTAAACATTTAAAGCATTTCATTTGTTTTTGCAGCGATTCTCATTGTGAGTGTGATACGATTCTTCAGCAAGACTGTATCTGCTGCAGATGCAAGCCCAGGCATGGGCTCCGGCTTAGGTGTTGGAGGGACGCCAGAGGTGCATGGCAATTGGCTAATGCCCACACCCCAGGGTTATTACTCCAATCCCTTGGCTTCAACACCTGCATCTGAAAGTCATGCTAAAGGTCTGAACCAACTCAGCAGTAAACCTGGGAATGGACCACACACACACACACACACACACACACACACACACACCATTTTTCATACCAATCCTTACAGTCTTTTAGCAATGCTGAATATGTCCTTTTATCACTACTTGTGTCCCCACCCCCACCCCCACCCCCATTGTCCTGTGGTCACTTTTTCTCTCTGACCTACCAGGTGACACACCTTTCAGCAAGTAGATGTTAAGAGGACGCCAACCAACACGAATGCATTAGGTTATGTAAAACATAATTAGGGAGAGAAATTGGAGAAGCAGCCTGTGTGTTTACAGGACTCAAGCAATGGAATTTTCCACATTCTTTTAATATCTACATACACTGCAGGACTTAAATAATATGAACCGTCGACCTGTACTGATCACATTACCTAGATAGTAGCCAAATATCTGCTTTGTCTGCTTTGCCGTATCACGCATGGGAGTGGGTATTTGGCTTCATTTCTGACGTTTGTAGAAAGGGGTGGGGCAGGCGGATGGGTTGAGGTGACTGTGGGCGTGCACCTGGCCTTGGTAATTGCTGTGGAACTAAGGGTGTCTTAGACAACAATGATAATAACCATCTCTATAGAACTGGGGCTGCGGTCTCAATAGTAAAAATTATATTAAACTGGGCTTGGTGCCCAGACTATCCGCTTCAAATAAACAATGTGAGGAAAACATTTTGGGAGGAGCTAAATCAGGAGCTCAGGAAGCAGGAGGGAGACAGCGAGGAGCTCACCTCAAGGAGAAAGACTTCCCCCTGTTTACCGCACCCCACCCAGCATTTGCATGATCAATTCAACTGACTTGAAAGTCTAACGCGGAATCCCATTAATGGTCCCTTGCTCAACCCCTTTCTAGTGCCAGGGTGCTCAGGGGCCCTCTTACTGCCTCCCACGCCTATTTGAGCTTACAAGCACAAGACCCCGGCCCTCTGGGTGGAAGACTCACGGTACAGGCTACTACAGTGCATGGCGGTGTCTCCCCCAGCCCGGGTGTGTGACAGAGATGAATGCCGGACAGGCCATCTGCTGTTGAGGAGGGTGACAGACAGAGTCTGCTGCATTGTGGCAGATGACTCCCCCAGTGCTGGCCAGCTGGCTTAGAGTGGACCAAATTGGACAAGGTAACTGATGTCCAGCGACTCTCTGAGGGAACAGCTTCAGGTCCGCTCTTTTATATGTTCATATCTATCCCTGACACACACACACACACACACACACACACACACACACACACACACACTTTTCTATTGATAGAGACCATGGATAGCTCCGTGCCATGGAGAAACTGGTGGCACAGTGGACCTTGTGACTGGCTAATGGTCTCTCTTCTCTTCTCTTCTCTTCTCTTCTCTTCTCTTCTCTTCTCTTCTCTTCTCTTCTCTTCTCTTCTCTTCTTTCTCTCTCTCTCTCTCTCTCTCTCTCTCTCTCTCTCTCTCTCTCTCTCTCTGGTTTTTTCCAAGACAGGGTTTCTCTGTGTAGTCCTGGCTGTCCTGGAACTCACTCTGTAGTCCAGGCTGGCCTCGAACTCAGAAATCCGCCTGCCTCTGCCTCCCAAGTGCTGGGATTACAGGCGTGCGTCACCACGCCCGGCTGGTTTCTCTCTTAAGAGTTAACTGGGTTATGATTTTTCCCTCTCTCCTCCCCCTCTCTCTAGTTCTAGATTTTTCACAATCAACACCTAAGACATTTGTCATGCAAATCATCTGGGTTGGAGACTTTTCTGATGTTTCTTTTTTTTCTTTCTCTTTTTCCTCAGTATTGGATAAGGAACCTAAGGCCTTGAACGAAAAGGGGCAAGTGTCCTATCAGAGTTCTAGATGTTTTCTCAAGCGGCAGAGTCTTCCTAAATAGCTTAAGCTAGCCTTGGATTCGCTTCAGAGTCTGGGCTGGCCTTTAAGTTTTAATTATTCAGCGTCTGCCTCCTGAGGGCGGGAATTATAGGTGTATGCTACCATGCCCAGGTGTTTCTAGGACCATCTGGCCCAGGACTTGACCCCCTTTCCTTCCAGCTCTCTAGACTGAGGGGCTGTCCTTGCCGGTTCCAGCCTTCAGACTTGTCAGCCGGTTTCCGGGTGGGTCTGGCCAGCGCGAAGCCCAGGACCTGGTGAGCAGCAGGAAGGGAACGGGCATTTCCCCTCTCCCTTTGTGCAGGGGTGGGATCCTTGGCAGATGCCGCGGCTCTTCTATGAGCTCTGAGCAGCCCGCACGATTCCAGCTTCCTGTGAGCGATGCCAGCCCCTGGGCTCTCGTCCCATGGCTTCCCCTCTTTGTCCCTCCCTCCGAGGAGTGGCAGCGACTTCCTGCTGTGGCTAGTCTCAGGATTGCTTCATCCTCTCTTGTTTGGCTTCTGAGTTTCTTTTCATCTCCCTGCATTAAATTTCCTCTGTTTTAAATATTCAGAGCGGCTTCTGTCTTCCTGGTTGGGCTCTCACACAAAGGAACTAAAAAATGTACTTAAAACAAAGGCGAAGGCGGCCAAGGAATTCAGAGGAACAGGAGTTGAGAAGAAATGGAAGAAACAGGATTTCACAGAGCCTGGCAGAGCACGCAAAACAATACCCAGTCTGGATGTCCAGCGGCCGGAAGGAGTCCTGTTTAGAGGCATGCATATGCAAATGCAGACACTTTCCTTGAGGTCTTCAGCTCCCGAAGTGAAGGCTAACCCTAGATAAAGGAACCAAGAGCAGGAGAAAGGTTTGGGGTCCTAAGACCTGAGTGCCAGCTCAGGCTCACAGTGGATGTCGTGGTTGGCTGCGGCCCCGCTCTAGCCGGTCCCTCACCGCAGAGCAGCTGTGTTTACATGGGACTGGTCCAGCCTTCAGCTTCTGGGCTGGGGCCTTGATTGGCCCTGCTCATGGGCTCACATGTGGACGCATAGGTCTGTGCCAGTCAGCGTGGGCCATTTCCCTGACCCCTGGTAAAATGAAAGCAAAGAGGTAAAGCCCCTTTGGGAATTACTTCAGTGGTTGCCTTTCCTGTTCGTTTTTGTTTTTGTTTTTTGTTTTGGGTTTATTTTTTTGTTTGTTTGTTTTTTGTTTTGGTTTTTCGAGACAGGGTTTCTCTGTGTAGTCCTGGCTGTCCTGGAACTCACTCTGTAGACCAGGCTGGCCTCGAACTCAGAAATCCACCTGCCTCTGCCTCCCAACCAAGTGCTGGGATTAAAGGCGTGCGCCACCACTGCCCGGCTCCTGTTTGGTTTTTTGTTGTTGTTGTTGGATTTTTTTGTTTTTTGTTTTTTGTTTTGGTTTTTCAAGACAGGGTTTCTCTGTGTATCCCTGGCTGTCCTGGAACTCACTCTGTAGACCAGGCTGGCCTCGAACTCAGAAATCCGCCTGCCTCTGCCTCCCAAGTGCTGGGATTACAGGCGTGCGCCACCACGCCCGTTTTTTTTTTTTTTTAAATATCATTTGATAGGAATTTTGATTCTCTACACAACAGATACACTACAGTGTGATTTATTGGCTGTGTCTCTTTGGGGCGGTCACTTAATCTTTCTGATTCTCAGTTTAGTCTTCTAAAGGAATACGAGGGAATCGTTTGGCAGATTTGTTTGAGCGGGGCGCATTGTGAAATTGCTCTCTGTACATTGTAAGCCACTATTTGGATATCCTCAAGACTGCCCGTGTAACATACTTCAAGTGCTAATGTGGTCTGGTACACACCCACCCCACCAAGCAGAGTGTGTCTACTCTCACACATGTCTAAGACAGGTCACCAGCTGCCATTATTCCTCTAGGGACAGCTCTAAGTAGTCTATGTTTAGAGTCCCAAGCCACCTATATAAGCTTGAAAGGCTTATTTCAAGACCCCTGTCAAGTGGAGGTGACACTTGGTGTGTCACTCTGATTGCCTCGTAAAAGTGTGTGGTTTTCACGGCCACCTGGAGCTGCTTGGGCAAGTGGGTGTGTCACATTCCTCTCCCTGCATGAAAGTTCAGGTGTGTCCAGAAAGGACCTGCTGGCCCGCTCTGCCCTCGAAGCTGCTCAGAGTTTCTGCTCAGAAGTGGCTGGAGAGTCTGAGAAAGGCACTTAGGTATGAACTTTTCAAAGGGTATCAGCTGGTTTTGTCATGCAGTGAAGCTGAGAGAGCGCTTAACCAGCGTGTACAAAGCTCTGGATTTGATTGGCTGCACTGAGTAAACCAGGCATGGTGGGACGGGCCTGAAACTCTATCACTTGGAAGGTGGAGACAGGAGGATTAGAAGGTCAAGGTCACCCGGGGATATATCGTAGGTCTGAGCCCAACCAGCATTATATGAGATCCTAACTCTACAACAAAACAAAAATCAAAGAGCAGCTAAGGACATCTTGGGAAGTGACAGGATATTTAACTTCGTTAAAGACCAGCATCTCACTGTAATAATAGAATATTAAAGGTAACCATTTATCTTAGAATTTCTATTGCTACGAAAAACGCCCATGACCAAAAAGCAAGTGGGGAGGAAAGGGCTTATTTGCTTACACTACCACATTGCTGTTCATTATTGAAGGAAGTCAGGACAGGAATTCAAATAGGGCAGGATTCTGGAGGCTGACCGCTGATGGAGAGGCCATGGAGAGATGCTGCTTTCTGGCTTGCTTCCCATGGCTTGCTCAGCCTGCTTTCTTCCAGAAACCAGGATCACCCGCTCAGGGATGGTACCACCCCCAATGGGTTGGATCCTCTCCCACTGATTTGCCTTATAGCTGGATCTCATGGAGGCATTTCCTCAACTGAGGTTCCTTTGTCTCTGATAACTCTGGCTGGTGTCAAGTTGACACACAAAACCAGTCATTGCATCATGTATCCAGCTTGATAAAGTCTCAAAGCACAAACAAGTTGTTATGTGCATGTTTCTTCTCATCAATGGGGTATCTCACATAGGCCTTGGGATGGGGTTGCTGATGGTGGTCTGTCAGGGTAGGCAGAAAATGATGGCATGGACAGCTTCAGCTCTTCCATCTAATGATCCTGTGTGTGTGTGTGTGTGTGTGTGTGTGTGTAAAACTATTAGAGATTGTTTACATTGTGGATCCCTAAGTCATATCCTATTCATGCGGCTAGGGTCTGGAATCTGAACTTTGCTAAGAAGACTGGCAGAGAATGTATAGGTAGACTTTGGAGAAACCGTGTGATCACCCTGGTCACTCACACAGTTGTCCACCTTTGCTCTTTCATCTCTGTCTCCAGCTAGAACATCAGGCTGGGCTCAACTCTGCCCCCACAGGACCTATTGTAGCTCTCCGTGAGTGCTCAGTTAAGTACCTCAGGGCCTCCTGGCAAAGCCCATATCTTGAAGCCATGGTGGAGCCAGGAGCAGTCATGGTCCAGGTAGTCAGCACAAGAGTTGGCTGGGCCAGAGGGCAGAAGTTCAGGGCCGGATCACAGTGGAGATGCAGGTTGCAGCGAGGGAGTGGTCAATAGCACTTTGGTCTCGGGACACAATGTTGAAAGAGAATCCTGTTCCATCAAAGCAGTGGGGAGGAAGGTGAACAGCAGGCCCATCTAGGGAGGGGCTCGTGCACGGGGAAGGAGGAAGGAGGGGGCCAGGGACTATAAAAGGGACCAGGAAGCACTTGGCTTTGTAACAAGCACTGAACTAGAGAAAAGGGCAGCGTGGTCCCTGGTCTCAGCTGACTGCTTCCGAGCAGAGCAGTTGCCAGGTTTGTCTGCAAGTGAGATTTACCCGGAACAGCACTTTTGAAATCATCATGTCTTAACTGAGAGTTACTGAATACGACAATGGGTCCGTGCAGAGAATTTTCAAAATCCTTTGTAACAGGAATTCTGGCACGCTTCCCCCCTCCCGTGTCCCCCTAATGCTAGAGCTTGAGTCTGGTAACACACACACACACACACACACACACACACACACACACACACAGCAAGTGTTCTGCTATGTTGGGACATCTTCAGCTCTTCAGCTCTGTATCATGTTATTGTGTGTCTACAGAGTCCTAAACATGTACTGCTTTCATCCTGGCTGCTGCCACGTGTGCCGTTTCTACTTAAAGACTCCACAGTCTTATTTTATATGTATATATATACACATATATTTTAGCTCTTACTTCTTTGCTATCTCTTCTTTCCCATCTCGATGGTCTCTGTCTATATCTTCTGCAGGTCAATATTGAATTTCTGGCCATCATCACTATGAATTCTTCCTCTTTTATTCTTTGTCCCTTTCTAGTTTACTGTTGCGGAACAATTTTTAAGCGGGACCTCCGTGGTGGTTTGAAAGGCAATGACCCCTATAAGCTCATACATTTGCATACTTGGTCACCAGCAAGGTGTGGTGGTCATCGGGGGCCATGTTGGTGTCAGTAACCAGTGTTCCTGCCCAAGGTCGTGCTGATGTCTGTGCCTCTTCCACGGCCATGATGGTGTCCGTGGCCCATGCTGTCACCAGAAACCATGTGGAATCTCTGTGCTCTGTGTTGCCACTGACTGTGAAGAGAAAGGAAACTTCTTTGACAGTGGTGCCAATGACTGCGGACTCACGGCTGAGAATGAGACATGGAAGGCTTGTACGACAAGCTCTCTCTCCTCCACACCCCCAGAGAAACAGTCTAGGTAGGAAGCCATTGAGGAGAAGTCTTAAAGTTTGTGATAGAGATGCTGAAGTGTAGCTCCTCACAGGTGATGGCTTCTGGTGCGGTACCGGTGGGGAAGGAGTTGGTTTTCTTTTAGGTGCTGGCCACTATGAGTTGGACCATGCTCCAGCGAATATGTGGGCAACACTAATTGGACTTGATATTTTTTTCTTCTTTTTTTTTTTCCTAGGATCTCATAAGGGTGGGTTTCAGAGGGGTGGACCTTGGAGGACTGGGAAGTAAGTGTGATTGGGATGTATTAAGTGAAATTCCCAAGTTATAAAAACATCATGTTAGTAAAAAACAGGCGGTAGGGCCATATTGTAGTGGGCGTGGCTTGTGGGAGGAAGTGTGTCACTGGGGATGGGCTTTGAGGTCTCAGAGGCTCAAGCCAGGTCCAGTGTCACTCTCTCTTCCTAATGTCTGCCAGTTCCAATGTAGAACTCTCCACTACCTGTCCAGCGCCATGTCTGCCTGTGTGCTACTACGACTCCTGCCTTGGTGATAATGAACTAAACCGCTGAACTATAAGCAGCCCCGATTAAAGGTTTCTTTATAAGAACTGCTGGGGGTGTGGAGGTCAGAGTGAAAGCGGGTGTGACTGGAAGCAACAGAAGGAGTCATGGCTGCCAAAGTGTTTGAGTCCATCGGCAAGTTCATCCTGGCCTTGGCAGTTGCAGGAGGCGTGGTGAACTCTGCATCATCTAATGTGGAGGCTGGACACAGAGCTGTCATCTTTGACCGATTCCGAGGTGCACAGGACATTGTGGTAGGGGAAGGGACTCATTTTCTCATCCCTTGGGTACAGAAGCCAATTATCTTTGACAGCTACTCTCCGGTACCACGGAATGTACCGGTCATCACTGGGAGCAAAGACGTGCAGAACATCAACATCACACTGCACATCCTCTTCCGGCTGGTGGCCAGCCAGCCTCCTCGTATCTACACCAGCATTGGCCAGGACTGTGACGAGCGGAGTGCTGCCGTCTGTCACCTGGAGATCCTCAAGTCTGTGGTGGCTCCACTCGATGCGGGAGAACTGATGACCCAGTGAGAGCTGGGCTCCAGGCAGGTGGGTGATGACCTCACAGCAACATTTGGGCTCGTCCTGGATGACGTGTCCCTGACACATCTGACCTTCGGGAAGGAGTTCACATCCAAACCACAACAGCTGGGTTGCCATGAGATCCAAGCGCCCCACAGTTCCTCCATTTTCTTTGAACGTCACCTCTGTGTTTGGCTTTCAGGTTTCTCCTGAATCTGATGGAGCATAAAGGTTTTTTTTTTTTAAATTTGGTTTGGTTTGTTGTTATTGTTTGTTTTTGTTTGTTCTGTAAGCCTGTTTTTCTCTACTTTCTGTTTCAGGGATTACTAGGGAATTTTGATCTGCTCACCACACACCCACATGGTATAGACTCAACCTTCCCAAAGGAACTAATCTTGTTGAACTTTTAGAGAGAGTAGTTATACTCACTAACCATTTCGACTCAAAATTATGTTTCTGCAAGGCATTACAGTCAAGCAAGTATATCCTTATACGCATGCGTGTGTGTCGGTGTGAATGTGTGCCGCCTGTGTGGGAGACGGCTCATGGAGCTGCAGGTGGTAACCGATCCCTTGGAGGGTCACGGTGGTGCTGGGAACTAAACTCAGGGCCTCTGTGGAGTGGGGCTTGTCCACGGGATGACAGGAGCCTCAGGCCGCCTGGACCAGTTATGAAGCCGTGGCGGCTGCCGCTCACGATGCCCTCCCTGCTGTCCAGAGGCGAGCATGTGCCTTGGCGCTGCCTGTGGGCTGCAAACACGACGGGGGGGGGGGTGTCTGGGGGCCTGGCAGGGTGCCAGGGGAAGGTTGCTGTCCAGCAGCCTGGAGCTTGAGCAGACCCTGTCCCCGGACACGCTGCCCAACCGCATGATCACCCTGACTCTGAGCAACAAAAAGTTATACTGAGACGAAGAACGGTTCATTTCCTGGATCAGGTCTCCTCAAAAGACCTCCTCGGAGACGGTTCGTGCTGCCGCCACGTCTCTGTCTGTGATTCGCGTTACTGCGGTGGGGTCGTGTTCAGGTCCGCGATCTACGCTATCAAGGGAAACCTCGTTGAAGTGCCGTGGTCTATGCTTCCGGAGGCCATATTGAGGTCTGTGTTGTGTGCTGCTGCTGGAGGCCAGGTTCATGTCAGTAAGCCATGCTGCCTCCAGAAACGAAGTTGACGTTCATGTTCTGTGCAGCCGCCAGCTGGTGGTGCCCCTACCCCGCCCCACCCCCGCCAGAAAAAAAAAATAAAGGAGAGAGAGAGAGAGAGAGAGAGAGAGAGAGAATTCTAAACAGGAAACTATTAAAAATTGTGATAAAGATGCTGAAGTTCGGCTCTTTTCAGTTGCAGACAGGGTGGGAGTAGGCGCGGGGAAAAGGACTCAGGTCTCTTTAAGGGGCTGGTCATTGGGAGTTTGACCATGTTCCAATGAGTATTTGTGCAACACAAATTAAACTTGGTGAAATTTTATTTGGGAGTGGGTAAGGGGCAAAAAAAGGTGTATGATCCGGGTAAATTGTTTGAAATTCCCAAATACTTAACAAAAATTTTATGCTGGGGGAAAGAAAATCCTAGCACTTAGGAGGCAAAGACAAGCAGGTTTGAGATCAACTTAGTACTCTGTTTGAAGGGGGAAATGTAATTAGAACATATGTATTTTCCATCGTATTAAAAACTGTTATGAACTGGGCGTGGTGGCACACATCTGTAATCCCAGCACTTGGGAGGCAGAGGCAGGTGGATTTCTGAGTTCGAGGCCAGCCTGGTCTACAGAGTGAGTTCCAGGACAGCCAGGGCTACACAGAGAAACCCTGTCTTGAAAACCAAAAAAAAAAAAAACAAAAACAAACAAACAAAAAAAAAAACCAACAACAACAAAAAAACCTGTTATGATAATAATAACTCATTGATGTGTCCCATCTTCCTTAATATAAATTTTATTTTAGTTTACTTTTTGAGACAGGCTCTCATGTGGCACAGATTGACCCCAGAGTCACTAGGTAGCCAAGAACCTTGAATTTTTGATCCTCCTGCCCCCAGCTCCCGAGTGTTGGGGTTATAGTCCTGGGCCAGCACCTTCCCTTCAGTTGGTGCTCGCAATCTAACCCAGAGCTCCACTCGGCAAGCAGGCTAGCCCAGCCCCACTCCAGCCCCTTGAATCCTGTGTGTATGTGATCAGTTACCATTTGTAAACATTTATGCCGAGAGCACTCCCAGGATTTTGTGTTAGGGCATATTCCCTGATATCTTGCTTTGATATTTACTTACTTGCTTCTGTTTCCTTGGACTGATTTCTAAATCGAGAATGACAGTGAAAGGACAGAGCATAGAAATTGACTATTGATGGCCACCGCAGGTTTATTGGCAGATAACACCCCCCCCCGCCCTCCCCCCCAGCTATGGTTTCTCCTCCCACAATCTCAGCATGCCCACACCATCTCTCCTCTAACCACTGGAACAGCTTTCATCCTCGCTGACGTGAAGACAGCTAATGACAGCCCATTCTCTCATGCTCTCCCATTATTTTTTCCAAATGAGTTTCCTTCAAAATCACTGGACTGAATAAGAAGGCAGACAGCGGCAAAAGAAAGGAAAACCTGTATGTCCTTGAAACCTTTAAAACCTTACTGCATTAAAAAAAAAAAAAAAAAAAAAAAAAAAAAAGAGTCCTAGAGATCTAAATGTTATGTATGTAGTTAGTTAGTAAGCTTATTTAAGAAATCAAATATGAAGCTGGGCAGTGGTGGCGCACGCCTTTAATCCCAGCACTTGGGAGGCAGAGGCAGGTGGATCTCTGAGTTTGAGGCCAGCCTGGTCTACAAAGTGAGTTCCAGGATAGCCAGAACTATACAGAGAAACCCTGTCTCGAAAAACCAAAAACCAAAAACCAAAACAACAAAAAAAAAAAAGAAGAAAATTGAATATGAAAGAATTAAAATTAGCCTTTTTTTGGTTTTCATGGTGTCCTCATCTCTCCAATGGCAAAATATCTCATATATATATATATATATATATATATATATATACATATATATATATACCTTTATATATGTATACCTTTATATATATATACCCTTATATATACATATACATACATATATACACACACATATATATGTATACACACACACACACACACATATATATGTATATATATATATGTCTGTATATATACCTTTAGGGATTTACACTGATGTAAGCAGTCTAGCAGCAAGGTGTATAGCTTGTTAGGTTGATTGTTCTGTTTGTTCCCACTATTTTATCTTACCACGGTGATCTTACCGTGCCCAGAATGAAACCATGGTTGTGTCCTTCCCATAGGAGAGGATTGAAACCTTGAGCAGGTTTTTCCTGCCCTGTCTTCTTTGTTTCCTACCAAATGGAAGTAATTCCATCCCAGGTGGGTTCGTTACTCTTTACACAGTGGGCGGTACTCAAAGGCAATTATTTGTTTAATTTTTAATTAATAAATAATTATTAGTTAATCATTTGGTGTTCCAGGGTTTTTGTGCCTGCCACGCTCTTCTGTTTTCCTTTTTGCTGACTTGCATTCTCAACGGACTCTCTCAAAAAGGGTGAGGAGGACAGATGATCTGAATCCTTTCACGGTGAAGAAAGTGTCCTGTCCTCACCATCAGGTGCTGCTTGTATCTTAGCCCAACTTGTGCTGCTATAATAAAATGCCTGAGGCCGAGGACTTTATGGGGGGGGAGGGGTTTATTTGGCTCAGGGTTCTGGTGACTGGAAGGTCCAAATAGCATGACACTGTCACCCCATTGAGGACTTCCTGGCAGGGCAGTATAAGGAAACAGCTCCCCGCACAAGGGATACAAACCCGGAAAAGGAGGAAATGAAGCCAGGGAGGGGCCAGGAGACTAAGCCACTCCTACCAGACTTGACCTGCTCCCGGAGATGACATCCACTTTGTTTGAGGGTAGAGCCCTATGATCTAATTATCTTTCAGTAGATCCCATCAATTAAAGGCCTCACCAGCTTGAAACTGCTGCACAGGACCAAGCCTGTGAACTTCTGGAGAATAAACCATACCTAGGTCATGGCAGTTGGGAATGCGATTTAACGTTTATAATCCTTTTATCTCAAGTGGGGTGTGTTGGTGCATGTCTTTAATCCTAGCACTCAGAAGGCAGAAGGCAGGCAGATCTCTGAGTTCAAGGCCAGCCAGAACAACACCAAGAAACCCTGTCTTGAAAAAAAACCAAACTGACCAACCAAATAAATACAAACATTTTATCTTAAAATACTTTTTTTTTTTTTAATGTGCATGAGTTGTTGGAGTTCAGAAATTGCTGTCCAAACTGCTCGGGTACTGATCTCAGTTAAACAGGGCTGATTTATTGAACACACACCCCAACACTGATCAATCATGGTCTCACCAGCTTGAAACTGCTGCACAGTTTCTGCCTAGACTAGAGAGCTAGACTAGACCCTGGACATTTCTTAGGGCCAGCTTATAAAAAGGGGGAAAAAAAAAAACCCAAAACACAAAACACAATGAGCTCATATACATTGTGGCAGGTTGGTTGGCCCTGACTCAAACCTTTTTGGTTAGACAGAACTGTTCTAACTGACCTTGATTCTGATTGGTCCTCAGTGGAGCTTATAGTTTTGGGATTTCTTAAGATTAACATACTGAGCACAACTGGCATGTGGTCAGCACGACCCTGCTCTGAGTCAAGCTATGTTTTTGCATCAATGACTGGCAGGCATATGACAGCAACAATATGAAATGACTGGTAGGAGTGGAACAAAATGGCTTCGGTTATGCTGGGGGGGGCAAGCCCCAAAGGAAATTTTACTTGTTGTATGTGTACCGCATGTGTGCAGTACCCACGGAAGGCAGAAGAGGGCACTAGATTCCCCCTTGAAACTGGAGTTACAGATGATTGTGAGCCTCTATGTGGGTGCTGAGAATTGAACCCAGGTCCTCTGTACATGTAACAAATGCTCTCAACTATATGAACACACACACACACACACACACACACACACACTTGCACATGCACACTTACCAATCAGTGGAGGATTTTCCTTAGTAACCCACAACTTCTCTCTGCCTGTTTCTCTGAGAAGTGTACGCTCTAAGAGTGAGCTTCTTTCCTTCCATCTCTGTCCCATGGGGTTTACTGGCTACACCAGGGTTGACCAGAGATTAGGAACTAGGTATAGATAACAAAACAGCTGCAGCTTCTACTCACACGGAGAGTGCATTAAAGCGGGACTGAGAGATGAGACTGTAAACAAATGAGCGAGCAAAACCAGAAGAAAACAGAAGGAAATAGTTGCTGTGATAGCACAGATGAAATTTTGGTGTGCAGCTCACTAACAAAAACGGGACACTTAGAAATGCCAAGACTGTCTTTCTTTTAAATTATGATGGACAGATCATTTTAAGTTGAAGACTTGGGACTATCTTCAGATCTGGGCATTTTCCATTTTCTCCATGATATGACTTTATTCTTCTTAGGACTTATTGGTAGCCCCTGTGATTTATACATGGATATTGAACAGAAATCGCCACTGTGAGTTTGTATCTTAGTTTATCTTTTGTATTTCTAACTTCTTACTTTGTTGTTGTTTGGTTGCTTGGTTGGTTTTGGAGATACATTCTTTCTATAGCCAAGGATGACCTTGAACTTCGGGGCATCTTTCCTCCACCTCTGTAGTTCCGGGGTTACAGACAGGTGCTACCATGCACTGTTTATGTGGTGCTGGGGATTGAACCCAGGGCCTCATTGATGCTAGGCCAGCATTCTACTGATTGAGCTAAATTTCAATCTCTACCTGTCCTTTTCAGGCAGTGTCTCCTTCTGTAACCTAAGAGGGCCTGGAATTTACTGTGGAATCCAGGTTGGCCTCAAACTGTCAACAATCTGCTTGCCTCAGTCTCTGAAGTACTGGGACTCCATATGTGGGCCATTACTCCCAAACTATTCTTGTTCGATAAGTCTTGGCTGCCTCATCTAACTTGTGGGAAAACCTGGCCATTAGGCTTTTGACCTTTGAAAGTTCAAGTCTGCTGTTTTTAAGATCTACGGTGTGTTTTTCTTTTTCTTTCTTTCTCTTTGTTGATCTTTGTAATGTTCTGAAGCTTATCTTTGAACACCATAAACACAACTGTTTTCTACTCTATGTCTTTTGTCTCTGCATATCAGGAGTCTCTGTAGATCTGCTGCTGATGTCGGCTTTTTCTGCTGATTCTTGTCAGGATGGTTGTCCTTTCAATGTTCATGCCTAACTCTCCTGTCCTCTCCTCTCCTGTCCTCCCCTCCCCTCCCCTCCCCTTCCCTTTCCTTCTCTCCCTTTCCCTCCCCTCCTCTGTCTCTCTCTGTCTCCTCTCTCTCTCTCTCTCTCTCTCTCTCTCTCTCTCTCTCTCCCTCCCTCCCTCCCTCCCTCCCTCCCTCCCTCTTGTTCCCATCCATGCTTGACTGTATCCTAAACATCTAGGGGAGGCCTGGAGTGATGTCACTTCTCTTCGCAGACAACCTGTGTTTCTTGTCATTTGTCTGTCTGTCCTCACATCAGTATCTTCAGCCATGTGGGAACACTGAATCAGAGGTAAGCGCAGCCAACCTTCCAAGCACAGGCTGCTGGGAACCGGGCTGTCTCTGAGCAAAGGCCCTTTTATCTTGAGGGTCCTGACTCCAGGCAGATCTGGGAGTGTTTCATCAGCTAGCTGGGCTAACTTTTATTCTACCGCATTCTAATTGTATCTATTACCTTTGAGAGAAAATCAGCAGTAAACAGCCTCTCTGCCTTTCTTCCCCGTTGACAAATGTCCCCACCACAACAGCACCCTGAGTGTTAGCCTTGCTTCTCTGGATTCTTGAATTCTGGACAGGCCCCTCAAGTCTGTGCTCATTCCGCACAGGTTTTCTCTGACAGGCCTTGTTTAGAAAGAGATTTCCTCCGAGTCCCACACAAAGCTCACAAACATCTCTGACTAATATGGTCAGCTTTTAAATAGCCAAAGCTGGCTTGTGTACCCTCCACCCCAGCAGGGGAGGGCTTTTTAAAGGTCTGTGACATGAATGGTTTTGAAGTGACTTACACACTGTCGAGGTCCACCAGTGCGCTTTCCTAAGGGACTGCCAGTCCTGTTCAGACTGACAGAGAAGAGCAGCAGACTTTTGTCTTACACAGCTCTGCAGAGCCCTAGATGAGAAATAGCGCATCAGGAAATAGTGCTATAGCTGCTATGAAGCATGCACTAAAGAAAGAGTTCCACCCATGTGCATGCTAAGAGAGGGCTCAGCCCCTCCGAGCAGGTTGAGATTAGGGCATTTCCCCTAGTTTGTGCAGGTAAGGAAGGGGCTCCACCTTTTTACAGAAGACAGGAAGCCTACAGAGTTATTTCAAAAAGCCCAGACTGATACTTGCCTTGCAAAGTATTCAGCATAACCTTGTGCTTTGGCTCAGAATAACCTTGTGTTTAGGCTCAGAAGGACTTCAAAGAGCAGAGAGATATTACCTCACAGAACACCTGCAGTCCTTGCATTCACATATGTGAACACATTTGTTTTAGTTTTTATGTACAAAAAAAAAAAAAGGAATAAGTGATCCTGTCCTGTTGATGAATACTAATTACTGCAATTAATCACTAGTATTGTGTTTAATTACATCACCACATATTTGTTAATTTTATTATTTAAATAACTTAGTCAATTAAGTCATTATGCAGTTACATGATTAATTACTACTTAGAATCAGCACTAGCTTCTATCATTTTTCTTAAGCAATTTCGACTAGAACTTTACTTTCTGTGTCTGGTATTTTTCAAACTTTGTTGGATGTTTCTAGACACAGTTTTACAGTAATAGTATTTCAATCAAGAAGAAACTACTTTTGGCACTTAGATTTCCATTGGTAGGAAAAATTTTGAAACTAAAATGCTTTTTTTGGTGGCAAAGTCATTCGAAAGGGTATCCACAGAAGGCCTAAGACAAAGATATATTTCTATTAAATTTCTCCAGGCAAATAGAATGGACATCTGCATTGAAGGGGGAAAAGGACAATGTAACGTTGATCGTTATTCAAGATCTTTCTGCTTTAACTGTGGTTGGTGTGTATTATATAGCACTGACTACGCTGAAGAGAAGATTGCAATAATTTTAATTAGAAGTGTCAACATCGCTACCTGACAGAACGTATAAGCAACTGTACTATCCAGTAAATTTAAGTGTCAGATTACAAATGTTTGAGGGGTAGCCTAGTCTAGTGGTCTTGGGTGTACACACTAAGAACTGCTCCAGCAGCTTGCAGAGACTGAAACCCAGCAGGCCAGGCATGGTGGTTTGTGCCAGGAATCCCAGCCCTTGAGAGCTAGAAGCAGTAGGATCAGAGATCAAGGTTACCCTCTGATACATAGCAAATCTGAGGCTAGCCTGGGTTACATAACACACTGGCTTTGTCATTGCTGCCGACGATGCCCCGCGGAGTGGTACCGGCTCCGGGCACCCGTTAGTTATGCCTCTCTGGAGTCCTGATGACCAGCTAGATCGGGGAGATTGTCACTGACATAAGTGGGTGTGGCACTGCCCCTTCTCAGCTTTTACTTTGTTTCCTTGCAGTCTGTCATCTATTTTTAGCCACTTGAAGCTTGGGTTTGTCACCCCCCCCCACCCCGCTCTATTATAGGTTACTCATAATTAAACCTCTTCACACAGTCGGCACTCATCAAACTCATCTGAATTTCTCCCCAGGGCGTCTGACTCCTAGAAACTGCTCCGCTGGTCTTTGAAGGGTAGGCTCCAAAGGTCAATACCCAGGGTCTTAAACAAGCTTCTCCCCATTCCAAGAAGGAAATCCAAGCAGAGCCCCTTCCTTGGGTGCTCTCTTCTGGGTCTCCGCGCCTTCTCTTCTAATTGGTTCCTCCCCGCCGCCCCTCCCCCTTTCCCACAGGCTTTGCCTTCTGTTATCCCTTGGTGGAGAATCGCCCGTCATCACCAGCCACAGCTGGGAGGTGAGAAGACCCCGTGCTGTGTCTGAATGTACCTCCTCTTTCCTTACCAGCCTCACCGGTCAGAAACAAATGCTGAGAGTCAGTGTGGCGGTTTGACTAAAGTTTGACCCTCATAGATTCTTGTGTCTGAATGCTTGGCCGTAGGGAGTGGCACTATGAGGAGGTGTGGCTTTGTTGGAGGAAGTGGGTCACTGTGTAAATGGGCTTATGCTCAGGCTCCGCCCAGTGCAGAAGGTAGTCTCCTCCTGGCTGCCTTTGGATCAAGATGTAGTGCGCTTAGCTCCTCCAGCACCAAGCCTGCCTGCGAGATGCCATGCCTCCCACCTTGATGACAAAGGACTGAACCTTTGAAACTGTAAGGCAGCTCCAATGAAATGTTTGCCTTTGTAAGAGTTGCCTTGGTCATGTTAGGGTCATTGCTGTGACCCTAACTAAGACAGTCAGTTTAGCTCATTGGGCACCCCCACCCCCCACCCCGCCAGCACAGATTAAATTAATGACATTGTTACGGAGTGGGCTTCTCCACCCGTAGGACAAGTCCCGCCCACCCGCTCTACTGCGCCTGCGCCCCCCCCCCCCCCCCCCCGTAGGCTAGCCTAGCACCAAAGCCCTTGCCCGAGGCCAGGGTGTGCTCTTGAAGTTCTCTGCCCCAGAGCTGTAGAACAAATAAGAACGTTTGTTCTTTGTAAATTGCTATCCAATGAATGGCCTGCTGTTAGAACAGCAGAAAGAGGATGAAGGCCGGGCAATGGTCGCGCTCGCCTTTGATCCCAGCACTTGGGAGGATGAAGACACCCATTGCCCTTAACCCTCTGTGGATTCTGCAGCACCCATCTGCATTGTCTTAAAGAGAGAGAATTACGATGTGAAGGACATGTTTTTGGTGACCACGGTCACAGGAACGAGAGTAAGCCGGAGTGCGACGCCATACCTAGCTCTTCTGTTTGTTTAGGCCTGTTGCAAAGGGCAGGATGATTCTAGAAAACTGAAGGAGGACTTGAGGGCCGGAAGCAGAGCTGACGTGTAGCGCACAGCATCCCTACCTTAGCTGCTTCCATCCTGTTTTAGGCCTGGGGAAACTCATGCTTCAGAGGCGCTAGATGATCTACCCAAGGTCACACACACATCTGGAAGGTGTCGGCACTCAGATCTGAAAGCGGGTGCCTCTGGTTCCCAGGCGAGAGCTTGCGCCACCTGTCTGTGCTTCCTTCTGGCACTCATACGATCTGCAACATCTTCAAGTCTGACATCACTGGGATGAAGACCTGAGCAGCAGGCAGGGCCGGCACCAAAAAGACATGTTATCAGAAGGCGCCCTAAGATCTCTTGAGCTTGAACTGGGGAGGGGAATTGTATAGATTTTTTTTTTTGGTCCCTATGACAAAATATCTGACATAAATAGGGACGCCACGGGGACCAGGCATATGGCAAGGATGTCCAGGGAGGCCTGGAGAGTAGAGTTCTTGGCGCTCTGACCATCATGTCATATTGCATGATATTTCCTATTCATTTGCATTGAGGCAGCGAAAGGCCAGTGATTGGAGGGGAGAGAGGAGGAGGAGGAGCTAAGGGGAGTGAGGGGCAGGGAGAGCGAGGGAGCATGAGTTGAAGTGGGGGGGTGGAGAGGCAGAGGAGGAGACACCGATACCCAGACAGCTTCAGATGTATTTCTGGTGTTTTGGAGAGGTTAGAAAATTGAGATAAGACTGTATCATTGTAAATTGGCATTATGCAGTTGGGAGTTTTATATACATAAATATATTTGATTAACTATTCAAGATTAAGAGTCATGCTTTTCAAGATACTTGGAAGGAGTGGTGCAGAGGCCTGGTGGGGCGGAACTCTTTATTAATTAATTACCCACTAAAATGTCACAGAGTTCTTCCTCACGCTCTAGCTTTTTCATTCTTTCTTACTGTTGGGACTTAAAAGAGAGAATGGGTGTTAGTGAGTATGGCATGGCGATGTGGGGGAAGGGGGTGCCTGAGCGGGCCCATGCCCAGGCATCGCCTCCCCCTGAAGGACCACACATACACACCAACATGGTATAGAATAGAGTTTATTTAGAGAATAGGATGAGAGTAGTAGTAGTAGTAGTAGTAGTAAGAGAGAGAGAGAGAGAGAGAGAGAGAGAGAGAATAGAGAGTGGAGGCCGGCCATGTCCACGTGGAGAGAGGGGGGAGGGGAGCCCAAGAGGGGCAGAGAGGTGAGAGGACGAGAAGAGAGAGGGGAAGGAGCGGGAAAGAGAGAGAGGAGGGGGCAGGCAGCTCCTCTTATAGTGGAGCAGGCATGTGGGGCGGGGCATACCTGGCTATTGCCAGGTAGCTGTGGGGTGGAGCTTGAACAGAGTACCAACACTTACCCCTTTTCCTGTGTGTGTGTGTGTGTGTGTGTGTGTGTGTTTAAGAGACATAGCTGTCTGATTTAGGGCTGAGCATTCAACAGTAATACTTCTCAGCACCTTGACCAGTTATGAGTCTCTATCAATTACCATATATGGCAGAAAGAAGCTCTTCTGGCCAGGGTAGAGCTACCCAATCTGCGGGTATAAATACAAATATTTAAATATTTAGAAGGCGGTTTGATACCTACAACAGTAGTAGCTCCCCCTAGGGCCGATGACCTCCAGAGCCATGGGCTTCTGCCGGGTTTATAGCACTGGCATGACTTCTGCCTACAGAAGAAGCCTTAGGAGCCAATCAGAAAGCGGCTGGTTACCCATATAACCTACATGCCACTATTATATCAGTGGACACTTCGGTATTAAACATGCAGGATTCACCAGTGGATAAGACCACCGATTTCTTTTTCCTTTTTTTCCTTCAGCAGGCTGTGTAGCCCATCCCAGAACTATGAAAAATAGCTGCCAGGAAAGAAGTTTACAGGTCAGTTCCAACTCGATGTCTCTGTTCTGTAGCCGAGACCACTTTGGAGCCGGGATCTTACATAGAACACCCCTAAAATCTGGGCTGGGAGGAAACTTCTCATGGAGAGCCTTAGTCTCTTTCCAGATACCTCCAGCTTCTCTGGAGGTGCCTTGGGGTGGCCGTGGGAGGGTGTGGCAAGGGCTGAGTGACGCTACAGCCCCCACCCCTGTTCAGTCTGAACGCCTCTACCTTTATCTGCCCTCTCCGTTGAGCGCATTGTTCTTATTTCATCCTTTCAAAGGACGGGAAAGGTGCACGCTGTCAAGTGAAGTTGGAAAAAAAATCACTCGCCTACTCAGAGTCAGGCTTAAAAATGACTTATCCTTTCGAGCATTCTCCTTTTATAAATAAGAAAGTTGACAACAGCAAAGCTCAGACGGCTTGATCGAGTGGTAGCCGGCCGGTCGCAGAGCTCTCCAGCACCCACCTCCCCTGTTTCTGCAACGGGCGTGGGTAGACGCAGCGACTGGTGCTCAGTCTGTACAGGTTACGAAAGAGGGGATCTTTGGCAGACATTCTTCTCTGTAAGACGGGATTTCTCCGGGCTAGCTCACCGTCTAGGAGCCTCAAGGAAGAAATGTCATAGGGCTCTACGACCCAGCCATCCAGAAAAAGAATACAATAACAATTGAAGACCATCAAGACCTATAGACTTGGCTTGGTGAGCGTTCTCATACTATAAGCACTATTGCCAGCCGTGGGTCACCGTAGCAGGCTGCTTCCCCATATGACTGTTACTGTGGGAAAGAATTCAGAAAGTATTTTGACCGTGGCTGTGATCAAGGCCTCTCTGAGCCATTGGCTGCAGTGAGCTGGTCTGGGTCCTTGTTGTCTGCCTAGTGTTCTCTTTATTCTGTTTGTGTTGACTTGATTTTCAAAGTCCCTTTAGCTTTGTCAGATGCTCTGGAAGTCGAGTTCCTTATTTTTCTCCTCCTCTTCTGCCCCAGTATTGCTCTGTCTAGGATTCTATGCTTGCCTCTTCAGTGCTGTGTGTGCGTGACTCTGTCTAACCTTAAAGGCTGGGTGGGACTGTTCAATGGTTGCAGCACCCATGATCAGATCAGT
Source organism: Apodemus agrarius (assembly GCA_964023405.1). Lineage (NCBI taxonomy): Eukaryota > Metazoa > Chordata > Mammalia > Rodentia > Muridae > Apodemus > Apodemus agrarius. Next base: position 43,056,403 of record OZ030016.1, read on the forward strand.
CTGGAGAGTGGTCTATTCTTCTTCTCTATCAGGTTTTTGTTTGTCTTGTCGTGTACCCAAAGCTGGGATTTGCCGCTTAATCCATGCCGGCTTTGAACTCATGATTTTCTTGTTAGCCCTCTGGACCGGGTCATCTCTGAACTTTCAGAAGTCCTTGTGCTTTCCTTTCTATCTAGGAAATCCCTTAAGCCCGAATGACCGGTGTCTCTGTTTTTAAGGATAATAGAAAAAAAAAAAAAAAGATACAAGGCAGGGTGGGAGGGGGAAACCGGAAGAGCTCCGCGCAGGAGAAAGGCTCTCCACGGGATGAAGCAGTGCCAAGTCTGGCCTCCACAGGGTTCTTACGGAGGACGAGGGGAAAGAAGATGGGCGAGGCTGTTGGAGGGCCTTGAGGAAGATCTGTGCACCACACTATCCGGTAGGAATTTCATTTGCAGAAATCAAGCAAATAAATCAAAAGAAATGAAGCCACACGCCAGCCGGTCTCAAGCAGAGGCTGGACTCACTGTGCTTTTCTTTACTGTGGGAGTGGAAGGAGAGCCGGCTGAATGTCAAGGGCAGAGGAACAAGACAGGATGGGTAAGAGAACACCGCGATGCAGTCTGGAGGCCCGCGGTCTGCCCGCGGTCAGAAATGGGGCCTCTGGGATGGCGTGCTCAACACAGTCACCGGCACCTCGCTCCTAGCTATGGGAATTTGCATTTGAAGCATGTTGGAGGAGATCAAGCAAATGGAGGCATAGAGGAAGTTATCAGGTTGGGAGTTGGAGAGAAGAATCTGGGGTTCTCTAGTGGGGCTCCGGGACAAACCGGAAGTAGAGGGGGCTTTACAGGGAGCTGGGATTTTAGACCATCCGTGGCTGGAGAGAAAACGGCACCTGCTTTCTGCCAAGTGCAAGGACTGACTTTGAACAGCACTGAGATCTAGGCGTGCTCTCTCTTCTCGGCTGGATCTCCGGGAGACACGTGGCTCTCGGTGCACCCTCCCGCTGCCTCTAAGCAATGCTGTGGAGTCGAGCGGCCCAGATGTCACATCACGAAGCCAAACTTCTTGAGAATCACTTCTGGGATGTTTCCTCTCTGAATTGATTTTACAGTTTATCTAAACCGTTTCCCATTTCTTTCTAGCTTGGAGATAGGTAGCAGAACTTCCTTCCTGAGTACTGGTCAGTTAAACACTACAAGCCTCTCCCAGACAGTCGGTGGTGCTATCAGCCACCTTTGTGGGTTTTGATGTCTGATTGGTACACACTCATATGCTTTGATATACATTGTATACACCGAGTTGTAGGTTCTGCTTGTACTTCTATTGAACGTTTAAACAAACTATTGAATCTCTGCCCATTTAAAAAAAAAAAAAACCTTTAGCGCAGAAATATGCATGAGTTGATGTGTATGTGGGTGTGGTCTACACAGTCACTGAACAATGAGTCACTTACTGTATGTCAGGCCCTATGGGAGATAAAAGCCTAAACATTTAGTCCTGCTTGCTTAACATAAAAGGGACAGTGACTTTCATCATTTCCGGGTAAGCCTCAAATTAGAAAACCAGTGGAATTCATAAATATATTTTAGAGTCAACAGCATTGAAGTCAATTTTTTTTTGTCTTTCTGGAAACCACCCACAGTCCCTGTGAATGAGCCCTCCCTTCTGCAGACGGCAAGGTATAGCGTATCTTGGGTACAACTCTAGGTGGTATAATTTACTCATATAATTAAATTTACCACTCTATTCATGAGGGCTTAGTTTTCTGTGGGTGTGACAGACGAGCACAGATCAAACAACTTCGAAGTAAAATCTAGTTCCCCCGGGGTTGTTAGATTGTTAAAGTAGCTGTGGAAAGACAAAGCAGAGAGAAAGATTCGCTCTGACCTTAGGTGGGACACCAGGGTACCTTTGCCATTCACACACGCGGATAGCCAAAACACCTACAAAGGAGATGGGATGCAGCCTCTTGTTGAGATAGAAAAGATGTCCGCAGTCTGCAAGCAAGGGAAGCTGGGTAGTGTAGTCTTTCAGCAGGGAACTGTCTGCTGTGACTGTCTGCGGTGGTAGTGTGAAGTCCAAGGCTGGAGGCTGCATCTGGAAAGGGCTTTCTTGTACCAAGAGGAACATATACCAGTAGCTCGGATGCACGGGGGCTCTTCCTCTTCTTATAAAGCCACTGCTCCCAGATATCACCATTATGTGGATTTCCAGGTTTTCTACAGCATGAGCTTTGGAGAACACATTCAAACGATGGTATATGGTTTTCCTTGTAAAGACTTAGAAGGAAAAAAAAAAAAACCAAGTAAGATATAGGATTTTTGTTTGCTTGCTGGTTTTTGATTTTTCGAGGCAGGGTTGGTTTCTCTGCGTATCAAGCTCTGGCCGTCCCGAACTCACTCCGGGACATCATAGAGATCTGCCTGGCATGCCTCTGCCTCCTGAGTATTGGTGTCACCAGGCCTGGCAAGACATAGTTCTTATTCTTAGGCCACACTGGATAGCTGGTAGAAAGGGCAGGGTGCAAACGCATGATTCCCGGTAGGCACGATGGTGTGGAATAGGCCCTTGGAGGCTTCCCAGAGAACAGCCCTCTGCCACACACCACGTAAGTGCCGCCCCGTTGCTGAGCCTGTATCACCGAGCCCGGCCTCAGGGTGAGGATTGCCTCTCTACTGCTCTCCTGGCCTCCTGCTCAGCTGTGGTTCTCCTGTGTTAGGTCCCTGGCCCTGTGAGGCTGAAGGGCTCGGCCCAGCAGGACGTCCTGCCTGAGCTGCTCCACAGGCCGCCTTGCTGTGCTTTCTTTTTACTCTTCATGGGAAACCAGGAAGGGTAGCTTGGTTTTCCTCCTCTGATAAAGCTGTTGATACCCATCCTGGCTCACTATGCCGCTGGGAGGGGGGCCAAGAACCCCATTAAGAGCTTCTAGCTGTCTTTAGGATAAAATTCAACCTTCCTCCGAGGCTGGCCCTGATCTCCCTCACTGTCTTCACCCAGCCGCCCCCACCATGACTCTTCTGGGCAGCAGCCAAGCTCCAACCCTCGGATGCTTCAGATGCACCACCCTGCAGGCTCGTCTGTCTCCAACCTCTGGACGTCGTCTTCCTTGGGCCCAAAGTGCTTTCCCTCCAAAGTTGTGCCTTCCAGATCCGAATCACTCTCCACCGGCCCTCAGCTTCTGGGTCATTTCCTTAGGCAAGTCCCCACTGATCTCAGAGATAAGGTGGCTTCTAGATGACCCAGGGCCTATCTCAGTCCCCATCAAATGTCAGAGAGAATGTTCCCTTTCTTCCTTTCTGCTGTAACCTGCAGAGGGAGGGGCACAGACCGTGTCACTTTGGCTGGCTAGTGTCTTCCCAGGCCCTGGCAGGCAGCTAGGTAGGCTCGGGCACAGCCCTTTGGGCCGATGAGGTGTGTTGCCAGCAGAGAACTCCCTCGCAGGAAGGTGGGCTCAGTGTCTAGTGGAGTGTGGCTGTCAAGAAAACACTTAGGTTTGAACAAGGAACCCCACATGTTTTCATTTTGAACTGGGCCTTAGACATTATGCAGCTGATAAGTGGACTGGGAAATGAGCCAGTGTGCATAATATATTGTTTATTATTAATATGTGTTATTTATACACGTATTAATTCTTGTAGTATACTGAATCAAAAGGTGGGCTAGAAAGATCACTCATTGAGTAAAGAAGCTGACATGTGAGTTCATTTGTTTATGTATGTATGTAGGTATGTATGTATGTATTTATTTTGAGAGGAAGGGTATCTTCAGGCTGTCTTGGAAGTCTCTGTGGCACGGGCTGACCTTTACTCCACGTGATCCCCCTGCTTCAGCTTCCCATGTGCTGGGATTCCAAGTGTGAGCCACCACACCAGCCTGGAGACGACCTAAGTTTGAGTCCATATGGTGGGAGGAGAGAACTGACTCCCACACACTGTCCTCTGACCTCCACACAAGTGCCATGGTACCGCACATGCACACGTGCGCGCGCGCACGCACACACACACACACACACACACACACACACACGATTGTACCAAATAAACATACATGTAAAATAAATAAATAAATAAAAGCAAGGCAATCTTTGACAGAATTGCGTGCTGTCTGTTCTGCGAGACACATTTTCATTAACAATTACATTTTATCTGACGGCAACCAAGTGTGTATCGGGAATGATGTACTGAGTCTTGGGTCTCACTGAGAGGGTAAGGTAGGAATGGGGGTGCTCAGTCCCTGGAATCCTAGCACTCGGGGAGTGGACGTCAGAGAGCTAGTAGGCTGAAGCAGGGGAATCACAAGTTGGAAGCTGACCTAGGTTCCATAGCAAGATCTTGTCAACAACAAAGCCAACAAAACCCGCCCCGCCACCGCAGCTGCGTGAAAGCTCGCGGCCTGGGCGGCTACACCGCTCAGCTGGTGCCCGGCTCGTCCTGAGCTTCTCAGAATGTGAGAAGTAGCTGGTGTCTGCCTCCTCCTCACGGGTGGGACCTTCTCCCTGGGTCTTCTCCTGGTAGGAGGGATGGCAGTGCCCGCTCTGAGCGTCATTTAGAAGACTGCGCTTTCATGATTCAATCCCTCCTGATACTATAACCTCTGGAATCAGGATGTTGGTCTGCGAATTTTGGGGGCCAGAAGCATTCAGAGTATACAGGGGAGTCTTTTTTGTGTGTATGGAGGGGGTATGTCTACAAGAGTGCAGTAGCCACAGTTGCCAGATGAGGCCAATCTTGGAGCAGTTGCAACTGCGTGGGTGCTGGGAAGCAAACCTTGGTCCTTGCTTCAGCAATGCGTGCGCTTAACCATAGAGCCGTTTCTCTGGCCCCAGTTTTTTTTTTTTTTTTTTTTTTTTTTTTGGTTTTTCGAGACAGGGTTTCTCTGTGTAGCCCTGGCTGTCCTGGAACTCACTCTGTAGACCAGGCTGGCCTCGAACTCAGAAATCCACCTGCCTCTGACTCCCAAGTGCTGGGATTAAAGGCGTGCGCCACCACTGCCCTGGGGAGTCTTTTTTTAAAAAGGATCTTTGAGTTATTTCATAGATGCCCATGTCTAGTGGGACAATGGCTGTCTTTAGCATCTATTTGTAAGTACGTTTGTATGTATGTATGTATGTGTGTGTATGTACTTATTTTTATATGTATGGGCACTTTGCCTGCATGTTTGTCTTTATGACACATGCGTGCTAGGAACCTGCAGAGGCCAGAAGAGGTTGCCATGCCTGCTGGAACTGGAGTTCCAGACATTTGAGAGCTGCCACCTGTGGGTGCTGGGAATCGAACCCAGATCCTCTGGAAGAGCCTCAAGTTCTCTAAACCGTTGACTGGGCCCTCTCTCCAGCTCCTTGTCTTTTCCATCTTTGGTCACACAGAGAAGGCAGTTTGGTTTAGGGGGAAGGTTCCAATGTGGATTCTAACACAGTGGGGGCCAGAGCCTCTAGAACACGGGACAGGCTCATTTTCCTCTTACTACTGTGCATCATGGAGGGCCAGAACAAGGTCTGGTTGGCCTTATCTCTCTCTCTAACTTCCCCACTCCAGACTGACTTCCCCAGCTCTAAAGCAGGAGATGGGAAGGGTTTCACACCACCTCTCACCTGTCTTGCCAGGAACTCCATTCTGCCAAGAAAACCACACCAATGGGAGGAGTGGTGTGTGTGTGTGTGTGTGTGTGTGTGTGTGTGTGTGTGTAGAACGTGAAAGCCACACCCAGAGCCCCCTGAGCTCACCAGTTCTTTTATCCCTGTGTGCAGATGTCTTTGTCCTTGCAATAGCTTGTTCTCCTTGCTTACCACTCTCTCTCTCTTGATTTCTCTACTTAATGCTTGGCCATCTTTAAAGAAGCTGAACTCTGCCTTTCTGGAGCTCTCTCTCTCTCTCTCTTTCTCTCTCTCTCTCTCTCTTTCTCTCTCTCTCTCTCTCTCTCTCTCTCTCTCTGTCTCTCTCTCTCTCTGTCTCTCTCTCTCTCTCTCTCACACACACACACACACACACACACACACACACACCCTGCCTCCGACGTCCTGCATGGTCAGCGCTATCCACCCCGAGTATTCTCACAGTGGCCGACTTCCTGTGCCCCGGTGGCTGGACTAGCATCATCTACTTCCTTGTTCGTTTTTCTGGGATCTTAGAGTTCTGCATGGCCCTGGCGTTGCCTCTTCAATATCAAGTCCCTCTGGGACATGGTATGTGATTAATACATGCTTGTAGGAGAGGTGAATGTTGACGAGAGTGAAGCTTTCACTCTTCCAAACAGTCTTTTATAAACTCGTCTGCCCTCGACTGGGCCTCTTAGAGACACGGTGGAGGATTAGATCTCGATTGCTCGTTGGTCCGAGGTCTGCTTGGCTGTATCCTAGTTAATGCAGCTCATAAAATAGCGAAGTCACAGCAAGCTCCTTGGGTTTCAGTGACTGCCCTGTGTCTGTTGGCTTGTCCTCACCCCGTCTTAGGGTGTTGCTATGGGAAGGAGGGGAGGGAACAGCATGTCATGTCCTACATGACAGCTCCTGCCGGGCTGCCCTCATTTGTCCCTCAGAGACAGTCAAGTTTATATAGATAGTCGATTTGGGCTATCAAGTAGCAGACATGATGGAAATTACAAACTCAATGTCTGCTTTGGTTAAGCACAAGGCTGGGGCCGACCCAGATCTATGGAGGAACCAGATACAGTGCCTGGCCTGAGAGTTAAAAGTCTGTGAGGGAGCGGGGCATGGTGGCACATGCCTTTAATCCCAGCTCTTGGCGGGGAGGGGCAGAGGCAGGTGGATCTCAGTGAATCCAAGGCTGGCCAAGGCTACACAGTGAGTTCCGGGACAGTCAGAGATAACATAATGAAACCCTGTCTCAAAATACCAACAACAGTCAGGTAGTGGTGGCACATGCCTGTAATCCCAGCACTCTGGGAGGCAGAGTCAGGCAGATTTCTGAGTTTGAGGCCAGCCTGGTCTACAGAGTGAGTTCCAGGACAGCCAGGGCTAGACAGAGAAACCCTGTCTTGAAAAAAACCAAATCCAAAAAACAAAAAAACCAAAACAAACAAACAAACAAACAAGACAAGAAAAAATACCACCAACAACAAAAACAGTAATAAAATAAAAGTCTATAAGGAATGTTGGGCATGGGGGAAGGTACACGCCCTTAATCCTGGCACTCAGAAGGCAGAGGCAGGAGGCTCTCTGAGAGTGCAAAGCCAGCAAGGCTCCGTAGTGAGACCTGTTTTTAAAGTTTTAGAAAAGAAAAGGCTGTGAGGGAATGAGGACTACAGACGCCTGGGGATGGGGGTGGTGGTGGTGGGGAGGGTTGGGGGGTGGGTGAGGGTGGGAGGGGGTGGTGGGGGAGTGGCACGGCAGCCCCTCCGCCTTCCGGATGGAGCGCCAGCTTTCAAGAAACACCGTGCTGGCATTGGGAAGGTTTAACCTGAGAAAACTCGTGAACATGCACGAGCTTGCCAGCCCGTACAGAACTTTCACGGGGCTGAGTATAACATGCCCGGCGAGTTCTTTTCTTCTCAGAAAAGGAAACTGAGGTGAAGAGGTTGACCACAGCTGGCAGGGTGTTCATGGGTCTCCTGGGATCAGCAACCCTAAGGTCAGTCCCCTAACTATGTCCCCTAACTATCTGATGCCCTCTTCCTTCCAGAAGGTTCCGTGGGGAGGAAGCATATGCTGAGGCCCCGTGACGTCTTGAGGGGCCTTTGAGGTGGCAGAGAGCAGCTTGGATTGGTATAGTTAAGCTGTAAGTATGGCGTTGGAGTTTTGGTTCTTTAGAGACTAGCCATCCTTGGAGGGTCTTGAGTCCACACGTTCCCGGAATAAGAGTGGGGAGCTGCGGACTGTGGGAGGGAACGGCCTGGGAAGGAGATGAGGCAAGAGGAGGCTTGCTGGGGCTGGAGAGGAAGCTAGTGATCTCTTGCTACGGAGGCCTGGCTTGGAGAAGGAGGCCAGGGGTCCGCGGCACGGTGTTCAGAGGACGGAATGCGATCGGGCGATGTCTGTACCAATGTTGGCACCAGCTGGCATTCACGGTGTAATCCACGAATGGGGAGTCATCCAGTACCCTAGACGGTGGCGCAGTGCATAGCGCTCTAGGATTGCTAGTAAGCTCGGACCTGAGGCAGAGATTCTTCTCCAGGAGAGGAGAAGGGCCCGGGGCTGGTAAAGATGCTGCCCTAGAGGGAGAAAGGCGGACTGGATGTGGGCCTGGATTGTTGGACAGGGCATGCTGGGAGTTGGGGGGGATGGAAGCAGGAGAAAGGTGCGATTTGGGACTTTCTGCCCTTCCTCAGATGATTTTACATGTGTGAGCTCCATTCATGCCTTCAGTCTTGTGAGGAAGGATTGGTTCTCATACTTTATAGATATGATCGTAATTCATTAGAGGCTCGAGCTAATCAGAGGCCGTGGTCAAAGCTGAATCTGAACATAGACCTGATTGCCCCACCCCCAGCACACAGTTAGGGCAGAAGCTGCCTAAGGCGACCTAGGATACCAGGTTGTGCCTGTCTTCTCTGGTGAGCTTTATGACTGGATGACCAGACGTCTCCCACCCCGCTTATATACCAAGCTCCTCGCAAGGGAAACTGCTTGGAAATGCTCAAGTCAGAGCTTGCAAATGGGAGGGGCCCATAGGAGACCCAGGAGAGGCAAGGCCAGGCCAAGGCCTGCGGGTAAGTGTGGTTAGGTTGAATTAAGTGGAAAAGTAAGTTGCTCAGAATACCACAGGCCTCAACCATTCTGAAATGAGTTTACAGTAATTCTAGATAAAAACATGACATTCAGAGACAATACTTAGAGATGTGGGGTGGGGTTAGTTTATTATATTTTTTTTTCCCAACAGTTTCAATATAATTCAGCACTTTCACTTTGGCAGATAGGCCTGACCTTTCTGTAGTCTGCAGACCGCTGACTCAACACTCGGGTAGGGTAAGCCGTGGGACACACAGGACCCAAAGCCAGCCTGCCTGTTTCCAGTGCTGGTGTCTCCTCACTTAGACTCTGGAAGTCTCTGAAACCTGGACCCTTTGCCCTTATGGCACTGGGTCTGGGCAGGGCATTCATGACTTAGAATCTTTTTAAAATGAGGAAATTCCCCCAAGTTCATAAGAGGCAGAGCAGGGTGCTGGTATGGCTCCGTTCTTCCCCATTTCTTTTTCACTCGGGGTGCAGATGGAGGCTGGAGACCGGAAAGAAAAAGAGGAAGGAAGAGGAGTGGGGGAGGGGCGCAGCAGGGTCGGGGAGCACACTAACGCTTCCCAGGGAAGACTTTGTTTCTTCCCAGAGCGCAGACTTGGGTTTTCCTGGACTAGAAGGTTTGTCTCTCCTAAATACCCACTGTAGAGTTTATTTATTTATTTATTTTTTTCTGGGTTCATGTTCCCGCGGAGCCGAACTGTGACCCTGACTATTCCTCACCCGAAAACACAGGGCGACTTTGCACCTTCACCAAAACAAAAGGCAGCACCTACCCCATCTCCAGCCCCAAAGTGATGTTTCACACGCTTATCAGAGCTCAAATCTGCTGTGCACACCAGGAAGTAGTGCCAGCAAGCCAGCTGTGACCAAATCAGATCTTTCCCCTTGACTTCCAATGGTGAGGCGCAGGACTTGCTGACGTGGAAAAAATGACAGAGTGAGGTGTGGGCGACTCGCAGCTGCCCGCGTTGTTTGGAAGAGAGAGAACATTGCTCTCTTCCGTTTGGAATAAGGAGAATCTAGAATCAGCAGAGAGCTGGAAATGGCGAGCGCCAGGCTCAGAAGTCAGATGAGGTGACACTTTAGAATTCCACGCGGCCTCAGTGGTGGGTTCTACGGATTTTCCCCTCCGAGAGTGGATGCTGGACTCTGGTGCGGATAAAAGGGAAGCTGTCAGAAATAACCCTGATGCGGAAAAAGGAAACTAAAGGAGGGGTTGTGGAGATGGCCCAGTCAGTAAAATACTTGCTGCACCAGCATGAGAGTCTAAGTTTGCATCCTCAACACCCAAGTAGAAGTGGAGCGCACTGGAGCGCAGCAGGAACGCCGGCATTGTGGGAATGGGCGGGACAGGACGATTCTGGAAGCTCACTGGCCAGCCAGCCTAGCCCAATCAGTGCATTCCAGTTCCGTGAGAGACCCCGACTCAAACTACAGTGTGGAGCATGATAGAGGAAGACGCATGGCAGTGACCTCTGACCTTCACACGTGTCTTAGTCAGGGTTTCTATTCCTGCACAAACATCATGACCAAGAAGCAAGTTGGGGAGGAAAGGGTTTATTGAGCTTACACTTCCACACAGCTGTTCATCACCAAAGGAAGTCAGGACTGGAACTCAAGCAGGTCAGAAGCAGGAGCTGATGCAGAGGCCATGGAGGGATGTTCCTTACTGGCTTGCTTCCCCTGGCTTGCTCAGCCTGCTCTCTTATAGAACCCAAGAATACCAGCCCAGAGATGGCACCACCCACAAGGGACCCTCCTTCACTTGATCACTAATTGAGAAAATGCCCCAAAGCTGGATCTCGTAGAGGCACTTCCCCAAGTGAAGCTCCTTTTCCTATGATAACTCCAGTCTGTGTCAAGTTGACACACCAAACTAGCCAGTACAACACGGATGTACACACATGTACACATGTCCAAATGCATGCATGCACATGCACTACACAATACAACATCACACACACACACACACACACACACACACACACACACACATCCTTATTCTAGCTGGTAGAGTTAAGCCTCAAGCTCAGATGGTCCCTGTTCCGAGTTTTCACTTCAGAGTTATCATGAATGTTATCATGAGGAATCAGGAGGAAGCAAGCGACCCGCCCATAAAATGGAGCCGTCATTTTGTCCTGAAAGCCCCCAGGAGAACGAAGCTACGTTCTGAGCCAGTACAGACTTGTCGGAAGAGTAGAGAGGGGTGGAGTTCCAGGTGATTCCTATTTTCTCAGCAATTCCAAAGGTTTGCATTTGCTCTCTAGTCACTAACCCCAACATGTCAAAGTACCAAATGATCGGAGCCTCTGTTTTTTTTTTTTTGTTTGTTTGTTTGTTTTTGTTTTTCCAAACAGGGTTTCTCTGTGTAGCCGTGGCTGTCCTGGAACTCACTCACTCTGTAGACCAGGCTGGCCTCGAACTCAGAAATCTGCCTGCCTCTACCTCCCAAGTGCTGGGATTAAAGGCGTGCGCCACCAACGCCCGGCTGAGCCTCTGCTTTTTAAGGACTGAAACTTAAATACGATTGATGTATTTGGGGGAGACCATCCTATTCTGTGAGGTTATGAAGTATTTACGAGGATGTGGGTGGTTCCTGGAAATGAAGGAGGTCCCTGGTCATCACCATCCTGGTCACTGTTGGTTCTCTGCTTCCCTGCAGACACTGGATTCAAGGTGGCCTCCGTCCACAGAATAGTCACGCTCGGTTCCTTTGCATATAGATACAATCTATGCATGGTCTCTATTATATGTGAACGGAAACCCACTTGTAGAACTTACCAGGCTCAGAGCCGGATGTGGTGGTGCACTCCTGTAATCCCAGCATTTGGGAGGCAGAGGCAGGTGGATTTCTGAGTTCGAGGCCAGCCTGGTCTACAGAGTGAGTTCCAGGACAGCCAGGACTACACAGAGAAACCCTGTCTCAAAAAAACAAAACAAAACAAAACAAACAAACAAACAAAACAACAAAAAAGAACTTACCAGGATCACACTGAAGCTATGTAAATTCTAAATCAGGACCTCTTCTGACTTCGGAGCCTCTCGCTCAAGGTCTCCAGATCTCTGCCAGCTCTAGATTCTCTTTATTCCTGACTGAGCCTAGCAACTTTCTCCTGTCACCTCTCCAGTCTCACTCCTGAAAGTCAAGGGCAAAGATCTTATTTGGTGATAATGGCCCTCTCAGTCCTGCAAGCTTAGAGTTTGGGTCTGTGGCTTTTAGGATCACAAGCACACACCACCATACCCCAAACCTCTCTTTTTAAAAACCAGTCTTAGAGTAACAGGAAAATGGAGGAGATAATAAGACTTCCTATACAGCTCTCCTCTAGTTTTGACGTAAATTTAACATCTGTTTTCATGGCACATCTGTTGCAGTGATGAACCACCCTCGACCCATCAGCTAAAGGCCCCCGATTGCTCTGATTCCCCCATTTCTTCAGCTGAGCCAAGAGTCCTTCCAGGGAGCATGTCATGTTTACTTTGTTCCTCTTTTTGTTTTTAAATAGATATAGTCTTTATTTTCATTTCAAATGTTGTCCCCTTTCCTGTCCTTCCCCGCCCCCCAAATCCCCTAACCCATTCCCCCTCCCCCTGCTTACAAATCCACCCACTCCCACTTCCCTGTCCTGGCATTTCCCTATACTGGAGCATCTAGCCATCTCAGGGCAAGGGCCTGTCCTCCCTTTGATGTTCAACAAGGCCATCCTCTGCTGCCTATGTGCCTGGAGCCATGGGTCCCTCCATGTGTACTCTTTGGTTGTTGGTTTAATCTTTGGGAACTCTGGGAGTACTGGGTGACTCATGTTGTTGTTTCTCCTATGGGCCTGCAAACCCCTTCAGCTCCTTGGGTCCTTTCTCTAGCTCCTCCACTGGGGGCCCTGTGCTCAGTTCAATGGCTGGCTGAGAGTATCCCCCTCTGTATTTGTCAGGTACTGGTAGAGTCTCCCAGGTGACAGCTATATCAGGCTCCTGCTAGCGAGCACTTGTGGGCATCCATGATAGTGTCTGGGTTTTGTAACTGTATATGGCATGGATCCCTAGGTGGGGTAGTCTCTGGATGGTCTTTCCTTTTTTCTCTTAATGGGGTCTCTCACACACTTTCAATGCTGGATGGCGTTGACAATTTTTTAGTGATCATTTTTACTGTCTGTTCTCTGCAGAGATCCATTTTTATGGCTTTCATAACATCTAAATGAGGTACTTTGTTTCTTTAATTATTGAGCTGTGAGTCCTGTGATTTTAGTACTAGATACCTATCAGGTGTGTGACTTGTGAACATTTCCTCCATTTGGGTTTGCTTGCTTGCTTACTTACTTGTCTTAAATAAAAAAAAAAAAAAAGTATGTAACTATTTTTTCAAATAAATTTACTTGAAATAAATTATTCAATTTTAAATAAATTATTCAATTTATTAAAAATGTTATACAATATATTTTAATGATTTCTTCTACCCTGGTTCCTCCCAGTTCTCTCTCATCTCCTTCCCCACCCAGCAGCATGGGCTTTGAGTCTTTGAGTGATGTGTGTTAGTCCCTGGACATATCTGATCTTGTCTGACTTTTTTTTTTTTTCTAGACAGGGTTTTTCTGTGTAGCCCTGGCTGTCCTGGAACTCACTCTATAGACCAGGCTGGCCTCGAACTCAGAAATCTGCCTGCCTCTGCCTCCCAAGTGTTGGGATTAAAAGCGTGTGCCACCACTGCCCGGCTTGACTTTTTTTTTTTTTTAATTCAGGGACTAAACCTAGGGTCTCGTGCATGCTTGGTAAATAAATACTCTAGTATTAAGCTATTTTAAACCTCTCCATACCCCCTTTGTTCCCACTTTGTTTCTGAGTTGCCCGTACTGACCTTGCACGTAAGATCTTGCTGCCTCCACCTCCTGAGTACCTGGGACTATGAGAGTGACCGATCACAGACACTGCATGGTGACCACATCCCAGCAAGGAGGCATGCTGCCAGCAGGGCGGGGCCCAGGCTCTAGAGTGGAACCTCTGCATAAATGATACAGAGCACTCCCATGCAGAGATTTGACTTTTGTGGTTGTTAATTAATCCGATCACTCATTAGTGTTGGGGTGGACTCATGGGACTTTATACTCTGGGTTTTAATGACTTCTACTTTATTTTTCTTTTTTGGGTTGCCTTGGCTTTGGCCACAGTGAGCTTTCCCAGTTGATTCCTTGTTTTAGAAATGCCTTCCACCTCTACAGCTTTCATTGTTCCTTCACAAGCTGCCCTGATGCTGGCCACAGCCCTGATGCTGGCCTCAGCCCTGATGCTGACCACAGCCCTGATGCTGGCCTCAGCCCTGATGCTGGCCACAGCTCTGCTCTGGTGTGTTTGTCCCCTGCTCCATCCCCAGTTCTGTACAGTTTTGTGCTCTCTTCCTTTCCCGGGTCTGTAGCCCCCTCTGTGCAGCCTGGAGCCCTCCTATTGGCTGAGTCCTTTTAGGGCAGGTAGGAGGCCATCGGCACCCGGTACCTCCATCTTTATCTCTACTCAGGAAGATTCCTGTTTCCCTTACTCAACCCCAGTGACAAAACCCCAAGGTTCTTTAGCCTCCTCTGATGGCTTTTCCATTGAACATTGTACACTGTGGGTACTATGAGCTGTGAAAATAGAGAGTCTGTGCCAGATCATCTCTCTAGATTATTCACTTATACTAATATGTCACAGACGCATCCTCAGGTGAGAAATCAGCTTCCCTCTGAGGCCAGGGAAGCAGCAGGTAGTCGAACCCCAGGTCATCACCTCCCCCTCTGTTTCTCCAAATTCAATCCTGTAGTCTCATCTCCAGTTCTGGATCAGACCATCGGCTGCAGCATCCCTCCCCACTCTCCTGGCCCCATCTCGGATGGATCACAGCATCTTCCTTCCTAACCAGTCATCACTGCTTTACCCCAGCCCCCCAGCTCTCACAGGGACGCCCTGGGAACCCTCAGGCCACGGTTACTGCTAACAGGCTGACTGCAGGTCCCCAGGCTCCCATTTCCCCACCTCTCCCTCCGTCCAAGCCCCGCCCCTCAGCCTCATCCTGGATCAGCAGTAGATGTTCTGCTGTGCCCTCTCCTCATTCCCTGCTCCTGTGTCCAAGGACTAAGCAGATTCCGACGGCACACCCTGTTTCCCTCCCTCCTGTAGACCCTCTCAGTGTCCCCTCCCCCATCTCATCTCCACTCCTAAGTGTCAGTTCTCAATACCCAGAAACACATCTTATCTGGAACCCCTAATGGACATGACTATCAGCATCTGAGAAAAATCTCCTACCAGAAAACACACAGCCACCACCACACTCTCCTAAGAGACAGAGAGGGCGTCAGAAACCAAGGAACAAAACACCCAGCAAAAACAAGACCAGGTATCTGTACCCTGAATGACAATCCTCTTAGTCCCAGATGCCTAGGTGCTAATGTAAAACCACAATCAATAACAGACAGGACATTATATCTCCAGTAGAGCTAAGCAACCCTACCATAGCAGGCCCTGAGTATTCCAGCATAGCTGAAGCACAAGACACAAATAGCCTTTATGAATATGGTAGAGGTCTATAAAGAGGAAATGAATAAATCCCTTAAAGAAGTCTGTGGAAACACAGTGGAAGGAAATGAATAAGACAGTTAAAGACCTGAAAATGGAAATACAATCAATAAAGAAAACCAAAACTGAGGGAAATCCGGAAATGGAAAATTTAAAAACTGAAACAGGGACCTCAGGCAAGCCTCACCAACAGAACACAAGAAATGGGATAGAGAATCTCAGGCATTGAAGACAGAGAAGAAGAAATGGATACTTTGGTCAAAGAAATGTTAAATCTGAAAAAAAAATTTCTGCTACAAAACATTCAGGAAATCTGGGACATTATGAAAAGATTGACCTAAGAATAATAGGAGTAGAGAAAGAAAAAGAATCCCAGGCCAAAGGTACAGAAATAAAATGATATCAAGAAAAGAAATTTAAAAATGGGGTACAGATCTAGATGGAGAATTCTCAACAGAGAAATCTCAAATGTCTGAGAAGCACGTAAAGAAGTGCTCTCTATCCTTAGCCGTCAGGGAAATGCGAATCAAAAGTGTTTTGAGATTCCATCTTAAACCTGTCTGACCAAGAGCAATAAAACCAGTGGCAGCTCAGGCTGGAGAGCATGTGGAGCGGGAGGAACAGCCATCCGTTGCTTTGGGACAGCAAGCTTGTACAGTCACTACAGAAATCAACGCGGCGGCTCCTCAGGAAGACGGTGGTCAATGTACCACAGGATCCAGATGGACCACTCTTACGTACACACTCAAAGGATGCTTCATCCTACCAGGGAGACACCCGCCCAGCCATGTGTGCTGCTGCTCTATTCATAACAGCCAGGAACTGGAAGCAACCTAGATGTCCCTCAGCAGAAGAATAGATAAAGAAAGTGTTAGTCCATTTACACAGTGGGATATGACTCATCTGTGAAACAAAAATGACACCATGATATTTGTTGGTAAATAGATGGAACTAGAAAAAAAAATCATCCTGAGTGAGGTAATTCAGATCCAGAAAGATAAATATGATTGTGATATCTGTCTTCTTATATGTGGATATTAGCTGTTAAGTCAATGGGAAGTAAGCTACAATCTATAGAACCACAGAGGTTAGGTATAGTGTAAGAGACTAGAGAAAGGGAAATAGGGTAGCTAGCTTTGGATGGATGGGGCGGGGTCTGGAATAGTAGTAACAACTGGAGAGGGAGCGGGGAAAGGGATCAAATGTGAGGAGAACCAGGAAAAACTAAGGGCCATCTAAGGGGTACTATATAAATCTAATACAGTAGAAGCTTCCCAAAATATATACATATATGAGAACTATCTAATGAAATTGTCAAATAATGGGGAAGACTAAGTCCCACCTGGCCATTTCTTGTCACCAAATGAAGTTTCCAGTACTGGGATTGGGTTACATCTAATTGAGTCATTGGCCAAAGGGGTCCTACAGGAATTCCCAAACAACTCAGACTGTTGCCAAGTGTATTGTTCGGTCATCACAAACTGACAGTAAGGCGCCATTGCTGTAGGTAAGACCTACACAATTCATTGAACATGGAGAAATTCAACTGATCCTACCGAGCCTTCACCCCATGTGTTAGTGTCTTTGTGACAGGAAGGTACATTGCATATTACCAAAAGAGAAAAAACAAGCACCAAGCCAGCCACAACCCTTTGATCTATAATACTGTCCTGCCTGCAAGATTGTTAGGGTAATGGTGGCACAAAGCTTGTGGGAGTAACCAACCAATGTCTGGTCTGACTTAAGGCCTACTCCATGAGATGGAACCATACCCAACTTTGCTTGGCAGCAAAGAACCAGAGACTAGATCTCTCAGGGACCTAGAGTAAGACCAAATGCTGGTCTAAAAAAAAAAAAAAAAAAAAAAAAAAAAAAGAAAAAAGAAAAAAAGAAAGAAAAGAAAAGAAAAAACAAAAACAAAAAAATGTAGCAATAAAATAACTCACAATGACATTCTGCTATCAGCCATCATCAGAAAAGCTTCCTCCTGTAGCATTTCCTCCTGTAGCATATAGAAACAAATACAGAGAACCACAGGAAAACATTGTACAGAGGGAGAAGGAGAAGGAGAAAGAGGGAGAGGGGGAGGGGAAAGGAAGGGGGAGGGAGAGGAGAAGGGGAAAGGAGAAGGGGAGATGGGGAGAGGGCGGGGGAGGGGAGAGAGAAATAGGGAGAGGGATATGGGAAGAGGGAGATGGAGAAGGAGGAGTGTGTTTTTGGAATACTAAATGAGATGTCTCTAGCAAACCCTGCCCTTCATGGCACAGGGAACCCCATGGAAGAGGTGGCAAGGAGGGTGTCAGAGCCAAAGGGGGTGGAGGACACAGGAGAACAGTCCCTTCTAAATCAACATGGTGGGGGCTCCTGTGAGCTCACGGAGACTGAGGAGCAGGCATGAGGTCCTCTGTGTGCATCATGGCTTCCAGTTCAGTGTTCTGATGAGGATCCTGAGAGTGTGGATGAGCGACTCTCTGACTCTCAGGCCTGCCCCTGGGCTCTTCCTTCTGTGTGTTTGTCTTGTCCGACTCTAAGGTGTCAGTTTTTGGTTTATTTTATTTTATTTTACTATTATCCCTTAGAAGCCTGTTTGTTTTCTAATAAGAGCGAGACGGGATCCAGTACACTGATGACGTCACAAAGGCAGGCTGCTTAAAGCAGTGACTAAAAATTACAATCATTCGCTAAATGACATTTATCATTATTTTCTTATGCTCCTCGGGGTCACTTGCAGTCCTCCAGTGCCCCGCTTTGAGGTACTCCTTCTAGGTAACAGTTACTGCCCTAAGACCTGCCATCCTGTGCCAGCATTTCGCTTCCCCATGGCCTGGCCCCCGCCCACACGCTGTGTGTGCACATTGGAGTCTCTTTGCTGTACTTTTCTATTATTCCTGTACTTTATTCAGTCATGTGACTAATGCCTCAATTAGGAGAAAGTGTGCATGCTGTTCAAGGGGGAAGAGCAGCTTGCTTCTTTACTCCGAAGCAGAGGGAAGAGATTTCACAAGAGAGCATCTAGAGCTAGAGGGCTCTGCCGTTGAGGAGGCAGACGGACTTCTGTTTAATGCCTGTGCCGAAGTCTGGGGCAAAATTGTTACTATTGGTTTACATCCATCAACTACCTAGTGATCACCTCTTCCGAGTTCTGCCTCTCTTCTCCGTCGGGAGGTTGTTGCCCAAAAGAAATAGCCAGCAGATCTCAGATAATCCATTTAAAAGCCAACAACAAGGTTCATGCCCATAATGCCTGCCCTCAGGAGGCTGAGGCAAGAGGGTTGCTATGGCTTTGATGATAGTCTGATCTATATTGAGATCAAACAAACAAGCAACAACTACAAAAAAAAAAAAAAAGCAAACCACAGGAAAAGATATATTTCTTCAGACTAGAGAGAGAGAGCTAAGATCATACAGTGTAAGTCTGAGGATCTTAGTTCTCTATAAAAAAAAAAATTAGGTGTGATGATGTGTGCTTGTCGCTGAATGCGAACCCAATCTTGGGATGCTTCGTGGTTTATATTTGCATATAAACACATGATGACATTGACACAGTACATATTGTTTTATTTTTTAACCTATTAGTCATCGATCACTAAATAGCTTTCCTATTGGTTTGAGTCACATGTCAGCCATTTTAACTCACAGCTATAACCTCATTCACTGAAATCTACATTCCAACTATCAATAATCTGGACCATTAAAATGCCTGCTGGCTGTCACCTGCTGCTCCGCATTAACCCCACAGGGGAATGCATGACTGCGGATGCTCGGGATTTCCCTGGGCCTTGGAATCAGATTCTCGGGGTGGAGGCCAGACCCAATCATCTATAATTTTAAAAGATGGCCAGACAAGAGCCCGCATAAAGGTGGAAGGAAAGAATTAACTACACAGAGGACCAAGACATGTAATTCCCCATCATGTACAACAACACACACACACACACACACACAGAGAGAGAGAGAGAGAGAGAGAGAGAGAGAGAGAGAGAGAGAGTTATACTAAGTTTTAAAACTTTTTAAAAGATAGCACAAATTTGGAGGCAAGTTTGGGAACCTAAGGCTTAGATGCCACCTGACTTCCGGAGGCTTTCTGGTCCAGTCCACAGCTAGAGAGAAGCCTTGGATATGTCTCACAGCCAGGCTCTTTGAGACTGAACCTTTGTCCCCACAGATGGGGAGACTCTGTTCTTCATTTACGGCTGCCACTGAGCAGAACTGCGGAGAAAAAGCTTTTCAGTGTAATCTCTCATATATTGAAAAGATAATACTTTTCATCTCAACCACCAACATAACTTTAGGAAGAACAACCGGAGTGTATATGAAAGCTTTAAAACGTTTTAAGTTTATAATTTTACTTTAAAAAATTTCTCATCCAGAGAGATTGATTTTCCCGAACTCTGAACCACCCTGGTGTGTAGCTGTATCCTGTTAATGGGCTGGTGAGAACACGGAAGTTCTGAATGGAATTCAGTGTGGGATGAGAGGTGCCCCGTGTGGGGAGAGAATGTCTAATGCCTGAAAGCGAGATGTGGGAGGGGAAGTGGGTACAGCAAGAGCAAAGCTTGTCGTAGACCAATTCAAGACCAAAATACTGGCTCCACTCCTTGGTCTACAGCCTAGTTATTTCATACTTTGAGATTCTTTCTTCATCTATAAAATTAATAAAAATACCACCCACATGGTATATGTGTTCTGCTATTGGTGTGTGTGTGTGTGTGTGTGTGTGTGTGTGTGTTCATGTTCAGGTGTGCTTGATGTTCAGATGTTAAGTGGAAACTAGAGGCTGATAACAGACTTTCTTCCTCAGTTGCCTTAGTTTCTGAGTCTGCCGATGGTCCTGAAGCTTACTATTTTAGCTAGATTAGCTGGCCCGTGAGTCCTTGGCATCCTCCTGTCTCTGTTCTCCCAGCTCCCATCTGGCTTTTCTATGGTGCCGCAGAATCCAAATGACTGCAAATTCAGACCAAGCCCCACTTCCACGATCAAGCCCTGTCCCCCAGGAGCTGCTGCCCTCCTTGGCCTTCTGAGTCAAAGGCTCGTCTTCTCTCTTCCTTGGGCAAGATGCGCTGGAACGTGGCACTGCACAGCTGTGCGTGCTGACCCCTCCAGGGACCGTTCTCAGATGCATTCCCAGAGGCTTGCTCAACGGGCTGGGTTAAGGGTGGGGCAGATGCTGGCGGAGGGTCACAACAAATCAAAATGTCTTGAGAAATACATGAAAGAGGCACTCTACTGACGGGATGGTAAGTTCCAGATGTCCTGGTCTTTTCCTTCCTTCCTCCCTTCCTCCCTCCCTCCCTCCTTCCTTCTTCCTTTCTTCCTTTCTTCCTTTCTTTCCTTCCTTCCTTCCTTTCTTCCTTTCTTTCCTTCCTTCCTTCCTTCCTTCCTTCCTTCCTTCCTTCCTTCCTTCCTTCCTTCTTTCTTTCTTTCTTTCTTTCTTTCTTTCTTTCTTTCTTTCTGAGATAGTGTTTCTCTGAGTAGCTCTGGCTGTCCTGGAGTTTGCTCCGTAGACCAGGGTGGCCTCGAACTCAGAGACCTCTGCCTGGTCTTGCCTCCTGAGTGCTGGAATTAAGGGCATGCCACATCATGGCCTGCGTATTGGTCTTTTCTAAAGGGCTAAATGAAGTCATATCAAGACAGTCTGTGGCAGGTGTTGGAGGCATACATTTATCAGAAAACCAACTTCTGGAAAGATGGTGCTGTGTAGTTTCAGGAAACTTAGAAGGGGATGTTTTCATTGTTTCTAGAAAAACAAAAACAAAAAGAGGAGGTTATATGGGTGGACATTTCTGGAAAGGAGTCAGGGAAGGAGAAACAGATGCAGGGTCATGACCTACCAAATAAAACTGTTCTTCCAGGAACTTCAGCAGACAAACGCCACTCTGCTTGGAGAGCACTGTGGTCGGAGAGAGCTCCCAACTTCATGTGCAGGGGGCCCTTATGCCCTAGAGCCTCTGCCTGAGATTAGAGACAGAATCTTCCCAGAGGTCAGTGAGTTGAGATGAGGTCATTGCGATGGCTCTAATCCAGTTTGAATGCTGTCCTTGGAAGAAAGTTTGGATGCAGGCTTGCACAGAGGAAGGCCTTGTGGGGAAGAGAGGATGTTCCTGCAAGCAGAAGGGGACGTGGGGAGAAGATAGCACCTGCAATCGGAGACCAGGAAACCGGCACTGCTGATACCTTCATTTTGGACTCAAACCTCCAGAACTGTAAGAAAAAACCCCGCCAGCTTTCCTTGATTTAAGTCCCCTAGTCTACACCATCACAGCCATGTGCGGCAGCCTAAAGCAAAGTACTCAAAGCGGCTGAAGAGACCCACCTCCCGCTCTGGCTTGAAAAGCTTCAATCATCCAAGAGGAAGTCCTTTGGAGGCTTATTCTCCTTCTAAGGAAACTAACCCCAGCCCCCATGGTTACATCTTCCACTGGGTAAATATTTGCTTCCTTTGACGTTGCCTCTCAGGTGTATCTCTGTAAGAAGCAGGGGAGATAGGGCTTTGCCTTGTGGGGACTGCTCCTGCTGGGATCTGAGATCAACGTCCATCTTCATTCTGAGGGAAGGCCTCTTGGGACCAGGCCTCGTGGCTCCCTCAGACTTCAGTCAGGCCTTTCCACTTCCTGTGTGAGCAGTTCACCACCAGAGCTAGCCAGGCAGGGACCCAGAGGATGAGCCCCAGCCTCAGGGTCTTGGGGGCAGTGGGAGGGTAAATGCTGCCAGAAGATTAATGATAGATACCTCAAGAGAAGGGCTGACAGCACACACTGGAATGTAAGCGAATTACTTCACACAAGTCGCTGTTGGCCATTTGGTCACCGGTGCCTCTAGCCAAGGATTTCTCTCATCTGCCATCATTTGCTAGGCCTTCCTCCACCCATTCTCTGGCACCCTGGACTCCCACGTGACTTCTGTAAGGTGTTTGATGTGGGATTCCACATAGAACAGTTATGAAAACTTGCTCGATGACACCATCAAGTCCACCCAGTAGCCTTTCCAACTACTGTCTACTGGTTAGACATTACTAAGAAGCACTTAGATCTGGAGGAAAACTATCGATTGTTCTGTTTTTTGTTCCCCCTGCCCCGGCCTTATATTTTGAACCTCTGTGATGAGGTACATCTGTTTAGGGTCTTAGGTCTGTTCGGTGAATGGACTCTTCCATCACAGTGAAATTTGTTTGTTTGTTTTTGTTTTGTCTCTGGCAATAGTCCCTTCTCTGAAGTTACTTTGACATCAAAGTGGCTTTTTCAGAACTCTTCTGCCTCAGTTATGAAATGTTGGCATCTTTATAGTTCACATGCTAACTTTGTCAACAGTGTAGGTGGGTTCTGTTGTGTTGTCCACACCACAGCTGTCTTTCACTTTAATCTACTTACATTAGATAAAATTATGATGTTTCGACTTAAATCTGCCATCCTAATCATTATCTGTTGCTTTAAAACTTCTTAATTCCCATTTTGGCTGGAATTGACACTAGTTATTTATTTGTTTATCTTATCCCAAGTGCAGCCTCCCCTCCCTCCTCTCCTCCCATCTCTTCCCTCCATCCCTGTGCAGTCCTCCTCCTCCTCCTCCTCCTCCTCCTCCTCTCTTCTCTTCAGAAAAGGACAGGCCTCCCATGGATATCAAACAGCCAGGGCACATCAAGTCACAGTAAGACTAGGCACCTCCTCTCCTATTAAGTCCAGAAGAAGCAACCCAATAGGAGGAAAGGGTCCCAAAGCAGACAACAGAGCCAGAGACCGCTTCTGTTCCCCTTGTTAGGAGTCCCCAAGGAAGACCAAGCTACACACTGTAACATATATGCAGAGGGCCCAGGTCAGTCCCTTGCAGGCTTTGTTTGAACTTTTTGAATGATGCCTCTTTGTGTTCTGTTTTAGTAGTCATCCTAGGACTTAAAATCCCTGTGTCCAAGTGTCTTAAGTCTATATTCAAATACGTCTCTACAAACAATGCCAGCCAGGGCTTTACAATCACAGGGTCTCTAGCACATCCCACCCAGTGGCACATCTCCTGTTGGGCTGACAGAGTGGGTTGTTTGGGAGTAGTATTCTGACGTCACCCAGGCTAATAATGTGTGTCTTGGAAGGAGCTCTGATATAACTTTGATCAGATTCAAGTCACTGTAAGTGTTACAGCTCTGAGAGAAAAGGTTTCCCCAAGGCAAGGGTTACAGCTCTAAAGGGAAAGGTTTCCTCAGTGCAAGAGAGATCTAACTCAGTCCTGCTTCTCTCTAGATACGGTCCTCTCTCTCAGCTGTCTCATGTGTCCCCAGGCTCCTGTGCACTCCCCCTCCATGTGTTCCCTAACTAGAACTCTGTGTGCTCCCCTGCCTCCCTGTGCTCCCTAACTATAACTCAGTGTGCTCCCCTGCCACTATGTGCTCCCTAACTAGAACTCTGTGTGCTCCCCTGCCTCTGTGTGCTCCCTAACTAGAACTCTGGGTGCTCCCCTGCCTCTATGTGCTCCCTAACTAGAACTCTAGCCATCACCTTCTGCGGTTTATAAATTAAACAATAGAAGTTAAATATTTTATGTAAATTAAATATAAATGTTTAAGTGATGTGTGTGTGTGTGTGTGTGTGTTGTGTGTGTGTGTGTGTTAAAATACCAGTGTAAGATCTTGTTTCTAGACATTGCTGTACATTCATAGAAGGGTGTTATCCTGTTGGGAGCCATCAGATGAATCCATCTTTCCTTATTGGATGATTAGAAAAACAGCAGAGATGGGCAGAGGAGAAGAAATGGGACATCTGTAGATGTGTAAAGGAACTGGAGAGTTGCTAGTCTTGAAGAATGAATCCAGTGTATCATTTCAGAGAACATACACCCATGATAGCAAGAAGGGGTGCCGAGGGAACAGGCACACAGCAAAGGCCTTGAATGCAGATGTGGAACCTGGATTTGGTGTGTTTCCCACAGTGCACGGATGGGCGGCAAAGGACAGCCTGTGGGAGCTAGTTCTCTTCTTTTACCATAAGCATCCCAGAGATCAACAGCATGAGTTACCATAGTGAGCCATAGCCTGACTTGGACACAGAGGCTTCCAATATCTTTGTTTCCCCAGTAATTAAAATACATGAAGAGGAGCCATCTCAGCAGTGGACTGAGATGCTTTTTGACATATGTTCATATATACTCATATATTTAAAGAACAACTGCATCTTAACTCGAGGAAAGTACCTCACGGTGGGAATTTCAGGTCGTGGATACCCTTGCAACCACACCCATGAAGCAACAGCCTGTTTGATTGGTGTGTTGTCCGCCTTGTCTAATTATAGCAATTATGACAAATGGCTTTGATGCTTGGGGCCGAAAAGGGAACTAATACTTCCTAATGAAGCCGGGTTGTATTTGCATGAAAGCAGAGGTGGTCTACAGAGTTATCAGGCTGAGCTGTCTGAGGCAGCCACAGTCCTAGAGCTTTTGACTCCTCAAGCCTTGATCTTAGCAAGAGAACTGAAACCGCCCTGCCTTTCATCTCTAGTCTGGTTAGAAGATCAAGCCAATATGTTTTCTGAAAGTTATTGCTGTTTTTTTTTTTTTTTTTTAAGTAAGTATAGAAGCTGTCTTGCAATCATTTATGTAAGAAATGCAAAGGCACAAGGGTAGGGAGCTTATCCAGCAAACAAAGACCTTGGAATTTGGGGACCGTGGAGGAAACACTTATGGAAATAGGCTTCCTAGAAATAAAATTACTAGCGAGCAACTGAAATTGTGGTTGTTCTCCCCCAAGGGACTGGTGCGGTGACCCCACCATAAAGCTCCAACTTTCCACTCCCCACTTTCAATTTCTTCTCACTACCACATCCTCCTTATTAACTGAACCGATGGGGGGGGGGAGTTTTAGGGGCAACCTGAATCCTTCCTGATCTGAGTCAAAGAAGAAAAAAAGTACAGAAAGGAGATTTGGTTTTGAGAACAAAGGGAAACTGACTAAACGGGAGATCCTCAGCCTACAGAGCTGGGAGCCGCATTTCTAATTTTGTTATGCGGCAGTTCCTGGAGACAAAAGGTAGTAGAGCATTGCTCTTAGCCAGGGAGCCAATCAGGCGTGATTGCTGTGTCTCCAGGTGAAGTCATCACCTTGGATTTTTACTTGGGTGGCTTCCTGCTGAGAAGCATGTCACACAATTAGAATTAGCTCCTGCAGGGTTTAAAAGTATTTCCAACAATAGAAAAAGTGGTGATAATGAAATAGATTTTTTTTTTTTTTTTTTTTTTTTTTTTGAGAAGCAGTGTCCTCTATTACAAGCTGGCCTTAGATGTAGCACAGGAGGACCCTGAACTTCTGATTCTCATCCTCACCTTTTGAATGATGGTGATTACATCACCACCATACCCAACTTGCGCAGTGCAGTGCTGCCCATCAACCAAGAACTTCACGCGTAGCGGACGAGCACGCTCCACCAGCTAAGCCGTGTCTCCAGCCCTGAAGTTGGAAGACTCTAAGGTGCAGAAATTATGAACAGCAGTCTGATATCTGCAACCCGAAAGGATAAAACTTCATTAGCTGGTAGAGGATATGTATTTAACTTTATATGATTTCCTCAAGGTTAAATGACATGAGACAAGATACATTTTCAACAAAGGCTTTTCTATCTCGGTCTCATCTTTCCATTCATTACTTCCAATGCAATTGCAATCCGATGTAGTTTTTAACCAGCTGAGGTCTAGTCTAAACATTTCGCTTGCACGCTGGGGAGAGGCTGTCTTTCAGCGTTGCCTTAACGGTGCAACGCTCAAAGTCAGATGGAGAATATGTCCTTAAATGGTCTGATGTTGATTGACTTGGGCTCAAAAGAGTGTGACTGTTGACCTGTTTGTTGACAATAATAACACGCCGACTGTGTAAGGTGCTGTCCTTTGAAAGCTATTAATAAAAAAAAAAAAAAAAAAAAAAAAGTAAGCCTGACACAAACTGGGCTTGGGAAGATTGCAGTAAACGCCAGCAAGCATTTCTACAATTAACGGCAGCTATAGTTTTAATGTTAATGCCATTGGCCAGGAGAGCAGTCATTGGTCCTTACTTCATCAGCATGCCAGACAGCAGCTCGGAAGGAGATGGGTAAAGCTGGTGAGAGGGGCACTTTCTTTAAAGGCAGCTCCAGCTGAGGGTGGTAGTGTGTGCCCTTCTGTGATCCTAGCACTGGGAAAGCTTAAATGGGAAGATTGTAAGATCAAGGGCAGCCTGGTTGATTTAGCAAGATTCTGTCACACCATAAAACTTTTAAAAGGGCAGGTCAAGGCTCTGGGCTCAATTCAGTACTTGGGAGAGAGAGAGAGAGAGAGAGAGAGAGAGAGAGAGAGAGAGAGAGAGAGAAAGTGACCCTTGCCATTTCCCCTCATCACCCCTTATCTGGATCTCAATCTGTACCTAGCTACAACGAAGTCTGGGAAATGTAGTCCTTACTGGAATAAGGCAGCATGTGCCCAGTCCAAAAGTGAAGCTGAAACACTGCTCACCCAGCTGTATGGCTTTGAGCTAGAGGATCAAAGCAAGGTGAGTAACTAACATCGATCCGTAGGCGTGGTTTGAGTAGACCTTCAGGAGAGAGCGCTGGCAGTGGCGGGCACAGCGCACAGCCTGCCAGGCCTTCAGGCTTGTTCCTTCCTCCACACAGGCTCCTGTTTAAATCTCCTAAAGGTCTTTCTGGCTGGGGTTTAGGGACCAACATATTACTTTCTAACTGCGGAGAGGAAAAGTACACTCCACCTTATTCCTAGAAATGAATGGTGCACGGCGTGGGGTCTCTGAGTGGTACCAGCCCTTGCTTTCAGCTTGATTGGTGGATCTAGGGTGCTGGATGATTTGATGCTCACCAAAGCTACCCTGAACCCCAGCCAGTGGCTTCTAGATGACACCCCCAAAAGGAAGAAGGAAATGTGGACAGGGCGTGAGCTGAGAAAGTGTAGATTCATTTTCAAAAGTGAGAAAGTGCTTCAGGGAGTGTGTGTGTGGGGGAGGGGGGTTCCCACTCTCCATATTGCCCTGCTCTGGGACTCTTGTGGATCTCACAATGGGAATTGGATGGAAACTGAGGTAATCTTTATTGATATCGGTCACTGGTCCATGTATGGAGGACAGTCATGAATACACATGCTATAAACATGTCTTCTTTTTTAATAGTGTTATTTGGTTCTTTGGGGTCTAACTTCTTGAGTTCTTTGTATATATTGGATATTAGCCCTCTGTCAAATGTGGGGTTGGTGAAGATCTTTTCCCAATTTGTTGGTTGTTGTTTTGTCCTTCTGACAGTGTCCTTTGCCTTACAGAAACTGTAATTTTATGAGGTCTCATTTGTCAATTCTTGATCTTAGAGCATAAGCTATTGGTGTTCTGTTCAGGAATTTTCCCCCTGTGCCCATGTCCTCCAGGGTCTTCCCCTGTTTCTTTTCTATTAGTTTTAGTGTGTCTGGTTTTATGTGGAGGTCCTTGATCCACTTGGAGTTGATCTTAGTACAAGGAGATAAGAGTGGGTCAATTCGCATTCTTCTGCATGCTGACCTCCAGTTGAACCAGCACCATTTGTTGAAAAGGCTCTCTTTTTTTCCACTGGATTGTTATAGCTCCTTTATCAAAGATCAAGTGACCATAACTCTGTGGGTTCATTTCTGGATCTTCAATTCTATTCCATTGATCTACTTGCCTGTTGCTGTACCAATAGCATGCAGTTTTTAACACAATTGCTCTGTAGTACTGCTTGAGGTCAGGGATATTGATTCCCCCCCGAAGTCCTCTTATTGTTGAGAATAGTTTTAGCTATCCTGGGTTTTTTGTTACTCCAGATGAATTTGAGAATTGGTCGTTCTAGATCTATGAAGAATTGAATTGGGATTTTGATGGGGATTGCATTGAATCTGTAGATTGCTTTTGGCAAGATGGCCATTTTTACTATATTGATCTTGCCAATCCAAGAGCATGAAATATTTTTCCATCTTCTGAGGTCTTCTTCCGATTTCTTTCTTCAAGGACTTGAAGTTCCTGTCATACAGAACAGAGCTAAACAAAGAAGTGTCACCAGAAGAAATTCGGATGGGTGAGAAACACCTTAAGAGATGTTCAACATCATTAGTCATCAGGGAAATGCAAATCAAAACAACCCTGAAATTCCACCTCACACTAGTCAGAATGGCTAATATTGTTGTCAGGAGACAACAGGTGCTGGCGAGGATGTGGAGAAAGAGGAACACTCCTCCACTGTTGGTAGGATTGCAAGATGGTACAACTGCTCTGGAAATCAGTGTGGCGGTTCCTCAGAAAATTGGGCATGACACTTCCAGAGGACCCTGTCATACCACTCCTGGGTATATACCCAGAGGATTCCCCTGCATACAATAAAGACACATGCTTCACTATGTTCATAGTAGCCTTATTTATAACAGCCAGAAGTTGGAAGGAGCCCAGATGTCCCTCAAAGGAAGAATGGATACAGAAAATGTGGTATATTTATACAATGGAATACTACTCAGCAATTAAAACTAATGAATTCATGCAATTTGTAGGCAAATGGTTGGAACTGGAAAATATCATCCTAAGCAAGTTAACCCAATCACAAATGAATACACATGAAATGCAATCACTGATAAGTGGATATTAATGAGCTCAGAAGCTCTGAATACTCAAGGCACAATTAGCAAGTCAAAAGATTCCCAAGAAGGAAGGAGAGGACCCTGGTCCTGAAAAGATTGGATCCAGTTTGGTAGGAGAGTACCAGAACAGAGAAATGGTGTGTGTGTGTGTGGGGGGGGTGATTGGGGAATAGGTGGGGGGGAAGAGGACTTATGGGACATATGGTGAGGGGGGAACTGGGAAAGGGAAAGCCTTTGGAATGTAAACAAAGAATATAGAATTAAAAAAAAAAAACAACATGTCTTCTTGGCCCAACAGAAGAGATGGTACAGCTACCGGAGTGGGCTAGCTCGAGCTTCCCAGGGCCCTGCCCTTACTGCCTAAAGGGAGTTCTCCTGTCCCATGAGGACCATGGATTAGAGGCAGGAACAGAAGTCGGTCCCACCCTCTGATGCTAACCACTCAGTGCCCGACCTCTCTTGTCTCTCAAATACAGCCGCCCATTTTCATCCTTTGAGGTCCTCACAGGGCGTTCCTTATTACCATCCCTAGGCCTTGGCCCTGCCCAGCCCCCCCAGAGAAGCTAGCCATATTTACATTGACGTTAACAAGGATTATCAGTAGAGGATACTTTTTACAATTGTCCTAGATGACTTTCTGGCTTTGTTTTATAAGGCTGGGTACCAGCCAGCCAAGGCAAGGAGAGAAAGAAGCGGAGAACCTCGATGGACCACGAAGCCACTTGCACTCTGACGTGGCTGATCTGTTTTAAGAGACAGAGGAAACACACACAGTTGAGCAAAGCTACCAGGGTGTCTGTGGAGGGTGATTGGTTCATCAGTGTTTTGTAAGCCCCCTCCCCCCCCCAAACATTCTGTCGTTCACCAATAACCACAGATTTGTTGAGCATCCCTCCTTCAAAGTCAGAGACGGTTGGCTAGGAGTGGACTACTTCAGTGTGGTTCTGGAGTCCCTGCCTGGTTCCTCCTCATGGAAAAAATATCTCTAACAGGATCATCCCATCTGGCAGCAAATTCAGGGCCCAGGGTAGTTGAAACATGCATACATTTTAAACCATCATGAGTCCCATGTTTTTCTTTTTGGCTGTAAATCCTAAATGCCAAAGCTGCAAGGATCTCATTACTGACACACAGAGCGATGCTAATAAAAGCTGTTAAAAGCCAACGATTTTCTTAATCTCCTTTGCTCTTTCTTTTCTTTTCTCTTTCTACTTTCCTCGCTCCCCTCTTCTGTCCCCCTTCCCCCTCCCCTTCATTCTCCCATCTTGGTTTCTCCTTCTCCTCCTCCTCCTCCTCCTCCTCCTCCTCCTCCTCCTCCTCCTCCTCCTCCTCTTTATCTTTTACTATTTGTCTTTGACCCTTATTTATGCTCCAGTTGTTATCTCCTTCCCTGTCCTCCTTTCTGCAGTCTCTCGCTCCATACCTCCTTCCCACTGTCTCCGAGGAGAATGTTCCCCACCAGCCACCCCCATCCCAGCAGGCCTCCCCACTCCTTGGGGCCTCATGTCTCTCAAGGGTCAGGTGCATCTCCCCTCACTGAGGCCAGACCAGGCAGTTCTCTGCTGTATATGTGTCGGGGACCTCGGACCAGCTAGTGCATGCTGCCTGGGGTCCAAGTTAGTTGCGGCTGCTGGTCTTCCTATGGGGTCGCCCTCCTCCTCAGCTTCTTCCAGCCTTTCCTGGATTCAACCACAGGAGTGCCCGTCTTCAGTCCAATGGCTGGGAGTAAGTATCTGCATCTGTCTCAGACAGGTGCTTGTTGGTGTCTCGGAGGGCAGCCATGCTAGACTGGTCTGTAAGCACATCATAGAATCAGGAATAGTGTCAGGCCTCGGAGCCTCCCCATGAGATGGGCTGGTCCCTGGACCTCTTTTCCCTCCGTCTTTTCTCCATTTGTGTCCTTGCAAAATTTTAGACGGAAACAATTCTGGGTCAGAGTTTTGACTGTGGGACAGCAATCCCATCCCTCCACTTGATGCCTTGTCTTTCTGCTGGAGGTGGGCTCTACAAGTTCCCTCTCCCCACTGTTAGGTATTTTCTCTCAGGTTCCTCCCTTTGAGTCCTGAGAGTCTCTCCCCTCCCAGGTTTCTCCTCTTCTTAGGATGTATAGAATCACCAATTACAGTAAAGAGCTTCAGGTTTTGGAGGTCTGCTGTGAGCTGACCGCTGCAGATCTAACTGACCGCTGCTTTGTTCTCCTGAGGGTAAACTGACTTTACTGCTGGGTTAAGGGAACCAGAATGACCCCGCTCCTCATTGGCTGTCTCTGAGGACCCCGCTCCTCAGAGAAATGGCTGTCACTTCACAATGATCACTTACAGAAAGAAAAGCTTCGGTTGTGCAAATGGAGTCAGTGCTCCCCAGTTCCTTCTGGGGAGCAAGAAGTCCCCATATAAAACAAAGGCCACTGTGGTTTGTGTACAGAATGAACACCGGTCCCTAGTGCAGCAAGTATGTGGCTGTCACAGCTTTGGCATAGGAGGAGTTGGTGCCTGGAGGTACAGTCCCCGCCCCTACCTTGAGCCTTTCATCTTTGTATATTACATCGGAAATCTCTGGAACTAACTCAGATTAAATAGTTATACTTGACCCTCACCTGTTGCTAGGTGTGGCCTCAAAACTGCCTTTATTTCTGATACATGCCCTTTGATAATGAAGTAACACAACCCTTCCTTCCAGTCATTAGCACTGCTTTTCAACAGTTGTGCTCACAGAAAGGTCCTGCATAGCTCTGCGAGCATGCTTATGTTTTCTATTAGTACTTGTTCATAGAAACAGGAGATGTCAGCGTGCAGAAATACTATACTGAGGCAGAGCGAAGCCAACACAATCCCAGGTTCATTCCCACCCTGTGGGGTCAGAGAGCCCAGGGGACTGAAGCGCTGTCTTTTCATAGTTGGCCTTGTTGAAACAACACCACCACCACATTAAAAAACAAAAAGGCCCCGGTTTCTCGAAAAGTGCAAAACAAGATGTAAAGCTTCGTGCAAAGTGTCTAAACATTCAAGGGTCTAAACTTGTAGAAACTGGCAATTATTTTATTCTGGGAGAAAAAAAAAAAACAGAGCATTTTTCTGTAATGTGGTAAATAGTCCAACAAAGTATCACTCACGGGTTGGAGAGAAACCCTGTGCTTTTGTTTATATTAATATTATTAAGGATGTAGAAATATTTATAATTTAACTTTAATGGCGAATTAAAAAATAAATAGAAAAATGGTGCAAGCCCAGTTTATAAAATCTGAGAAAAGCCCACCTATTAGTAAAAACGATTGAGGGGCGGGAGAGAGCTCAGCACTTGCGATGTAAGCATGGGGACCCCAGTCAGTCCCCAGAACTTGCTTTAAAAGCTTCTAATCCAAACACTGGGGAAATGGAGACAGGCCCAGCTCCAGACTCAATGGCTGGCCAGCCGGCCCTACTTGACAAGATCCAGGCCAATGAGAGACCCTGTCTCAAAAGACATGGTGGGCAGTAGGTGAGCAGTGACACCTCTGGCTTCCATACGACACGTGGACACATACCTGTGTGCATCTGTCTCCCCTCCTCCACTCACAGCCCCGCGAGACTGGAAGGACGCACAGGAAGACATTTTCTCTGAATGTCGCCGTCATTTCCTGGGGATGGCAGCCTGATCTACTCCATTACTCTTTATTTATTTATTTTTACAGTGATTAAGCTCTATTCCTTTAGGAGAAAGGAATATCATTTATTCTAAGAACACACAAATGAAATAATCCACGAAGTTCTCTGTCCACAGACATGAAGCAGAAAAAAAAAATGTTGCTTTGGCAAAGAACACGTTTGAACATTGTCTTCCTTCGTTCTAAAGGTCACTGAGCCTCTTCTCTGAAGAGCCAGACTGTAAGTACTTTCTATTTTGTGGGCCACACACTGTCCCAGCTAGAGTCCTGCTCTGCCACCGAGGTGCCACACACTGTGAGTGTGTGGGCATGGTTGTGTAGACCTTATGTGTAGATGGTGAAGTCTGAATCTCACAGGTTACAAAACAGTTTCTTTTAATTTTTGTTCCACTCTCTTAAAAACATGAGTCACCTGTAGATTGGTCTTACACTCCAGAGCGCGACCCTCAGGCCGATTACTTCTATATTATAGACGTTTATGTTTTCCAAAAATATGTTTTAATTCTAAGGATGCTTTTTTTTAATACTCTAGTTTTAATAAGTTTAGCGACGTTAATTTTTTTAAATTTTTATTTGTTTTTGTCTTGAGACAGGGTCTCTCTCTCTCTGAACTTGGTAGACCAGGCTAGCCTCAAACTCAGAGATCAAACTGCCTCTGTTCTGGGATTAAAGGTGTGGACTGCCATACTTGACATAATGTCAAAAATTTTAATGAATTCATGTATGCAAGTCACTTTGATAAAATATAAATATAAAATACACTTATAAATTGTGTTCTGCTGCTCTGGGATTCTGAATCTGTGAGCTCGAGGTCTACCAGAGGTCAGAGTTCAAGTCATTCGAGGAAGGGAGAGGGAGTGCTTTTCGGTCAACCTGGCGATGCCCCTGGGAGTTAAGGCACCCAGAGCTGTGGTGACATGCAATGCTTCTATGAACTTTTTCTGAGACTTACCAAGACTTGAGTGTGAAGAAATCAGTCATTCTCCTCTGGCCACCACAAGGTCAGAGCTGGGCGTACACACCCCACCCCCAAGTATGACTCAGAAGGAACCCCACAAGGTTATCTCTTGGGTCTAGAGATGTTGTTCCTGAAGGAAGGGGTGTGTGGAGACAGAGGCCCTTTATTTGGCAGTAGTAATTTGTGGTCTTTCTGAGTACCTGCTGTGGTAAAGTGTGGTAATGCTGGGGTGGGGACCATAAGGTTAGACCCTGCTTGGTTTTTTTCAAGTGTAAACAGACTGTTTTGTTGAAGGTTTTCTTGTTCCTGGAGACAATTTTGTTATTGTTGCTTTAAAAAAAAAAATAAAGGTTTTTCTGTAGTGCTCTTTAGTAGCTCACTGCCTAGCTTGGTAGCAAACACAATAACAAAACCTCATCTTGGCAAGACGGCACTAGCCGAAGAGACGGGGACTGTGTGTGTCTGGGGCAAGAGCACAGCTCTGGGACTGAATCCCATGACTGCAAGGGATGTGCAGGTGGGGTGTGTTCATCTAATCAGCCAGCAAACCAATCGCAAAGAACGTATTAAATCCTTACAACAGTCTACATATTTACACCCTCCCCCCCCCCCCGGC
Source organism: Apodemus agrarius (assembly GCA_964023405.1). Classification (NCBI taxonomy): domain Eukaryota; kingdom Metazoa; phylum Chordata; class Mammalia; order Rodentia; family Muridae; genus Apodemus; species Apodemus agrarius. The sequence continues at coordinate 43,090,415 of OZ030016.1, forward strand.
TTACTTTATTTACTATCCATGTTTGTGATTAGACCCACATGACGCACTTCAGGGATGAGGATGTCAGTAAAATCCAATATAACTTTACCAGGCCACTCACTGAAGTCGCCAAGGTTTGCTTATGAGAAGGGGGGGCTTTACTGGGGAGACATTTTATTAGTATAAAGAAGTGTTTTTGTTTTTTTAAATAAACCACACTTTATAAAATGAAAGCATGTCTACAGATATCACATCTTGGTTGGTGGAACAAGGTCCCACAGTGCAAAGGGACACTTTAAAAAAGGGCTGGGATGATGCCGGGCGGTGGTGGCGCACGCCTGTAATCCCAGCACTTGGGAGGCAGAGGCAGGCAGATTTCTGAGTTCGAGGCCAGCCTGGTCTACAGAGTGAGTGCCAGGACAGCCAGGGCTATACAGGGAAACCCTGTCTCGAGAAAACCAAAAAAAAAAAAAAAAAAAAAAGGGCTGGAATGGAATGTCATGAGCAAGAGATCACACTGACTCATGGCTGCTCTGCCTTGGAGCAGCTCTGAGGTAAGCTCTTGACAATCTCCGGATCCCTCTACAGAGCCATGGAGGCAGCATCCTGTCAGGAGACCTGGGCCAGAGAAGCACCAACACCGTAGTGATCTGAATCTTCCCCCATGACAGATCTGTTGCTATGTTCCTTGCTAAGCCAGTCCCAGGTAATCACACTGGAAGAATGTGTTCAGGTGTCCTAGAGTCCCCAATAGGAGGGGTGTGTGTGTGTGTGTGTGTGTGTGTGTGTGTGTGTGTGTGAGGGGGATGGGCTGGAGACAACATAGGCTATTAAGGTGACTTTGCACTTGGTCTTTATCTTAGTCAGGGTTTCATGGCTGTGAAGAGACACTGTGACCAAGGCAACTCAGAAAAAGATAATCATTTCATCGGGGCTGGCTTTCCGTCTCGGAGCTTCAGCCCGTTATCATCACAGCAGGAAGTAAGGCCGTGTGCAGGCAGGCACGGTGCTGGAGGAGACCACAGCTCTGCTTCTTGACCCAAAGGCAGCCCTGGGCAGAACCTGAGCATAGGACCTCAAAGCCTACTCCCACAGTGACACACATCTTCCAACAAGGCCACACCTCCTAATAGCGCCACTTCCCATGGGCCAAGCATATTCAAACCACCACAGGGCCCTCTTGGGTTGAGCATAGTCAGGCTGGGAGAGAGCCATGCTCCTTGCTCTCTGGCAGGGACAAAGAACATTTCACCTGTGAAACAATTTCATTGTTGTCTCAGGCTATTTTGTAAGCAGTCATTGCTGGAATCAGGAATGGGAAAATTGTACTTTTTTGGCAGAATGGATTTCACAGCGTTTTTCTGTTTTTTTGTTTTGTTTTTTTTTTTTTTGTGGGGAGAGGAGGTCGTTTTTGTTGTTTATTGTATGTATTAGAGTGCTTTGTTTACATGTACACCTGCGCCGGGCGTGGTGGCGCATGCCTGTAATCCCAGCACTTGGGAGGCAGAGGCAGGCGGATTTCTGAGTTCGAGGCCAGCCTGGTCTACAAAGTGAGTTCCAGGACAGCCAGGACTACACAGAGAAACTCTGTCTTACAAAACAAAACAAAAACAAAAACAAAAACATGTACACCTGCACACCAGGACATCAGATCCCATTATAGATGGCTGTAAGCCTCTATGTGGTTGTTGTTAATTGAATTCAGGACCTTTAGAAAAGCAGGGCAGCCAGTGCTCTAAACCAGCAACCCATCTCTCCAGCCTCCATAGTTTTTATTCTTAAAGTAGGGTGCCTATCTTAGTCAGGGATTCTATAGCTATGAAAAGACACCGCAGCCACAGCAACTCTTATAAAGGGAGCCATTTAACTGGGGATGACTCACAGTTCAGAGGTTTAGTCCACTGTCATCATGGTGGGACGCCGGGAGGCGTGCAGGCAGACATGGTAGCTGTGAGTTCCAGATCAGGAGTAGCAGGCAGCAGGCAGGCAGAGTGACACGGGGCCTAACCTGGGCTTCTGAAACAAACCTCGAACACACCTACTCCAACAGGGACAAAACCTCCTAAGAGTGCCACTCCTTGTGAACCTATGGGGGCCATTTTCATTCAAACCCCCACAGTACTCTTACATTGGTCTTCCAGTTGTATTAAATATATTGTTCTCTGGGATTTTTAAACTCGGTGATAATGACCTGATAGAAGTGGTCAAGAAAAAAAAAAGATGTATGTTTGCATGTGTGTTGTGTGTGAGTGGTGTATACGTGTGTGTATGTGTGTGTATATGTGTGTGTTGTGTGTGTGTATGTGTGTGTGTATATGTGTGTGTTGTATGAGTGTGTGTATATGTGTGTATGTGTGTGTGTATGTGTGTGTGTTTGTATATGTGTGTGTGTTGTGTGAATGTGTGTGTATGTGTGTGTGTGTGTGTGTGTGTGTGTGTGTGTTTGTGGGGGTGGGGAGGGAAACCCTCTATGTTTACTTTGCTCCCAAGGTATTTCTAGCTTAATATAATGCCCGGAATATAGTTGGGACACTGTAAGTATTTAAACAGTAAATAAAAAGCGTCTAAATGGGGCTATTAGGGAAAATAATCATTTGCCAGTGGGGCCTGTGGCAGCTGTTCTATGAGAGGCCACAGAGCAGTTCCCCCCTCCCCCTTCCTAGAAGTCCAGAGTGATGTGCGACATTTCCCTCACAGGACAGGTCGCCAAATAGACTAGTGAAGGCTTTCAGTCTCCTAAAAACAATCTTGTTTAAGTCTAAGGGGATAAAATAGTAGCCACCCCCATCCCCGCCCTGGAGTAGCCTGGCTTGAGATGCGACTTACTGTCCCCTCCTAGCGAAGGGTAGCTTCCTGCCCTCCCTGCCCCAGCCTGCCATCCTCTAGACAGCCTGGCTTCTGCAGGCGTGTCCGCATTTACTGGAGAGCAGCGGGCACTTCCTGGCTGGCTCCTTTCACACAGGGAACCTCTGTTTGCTTGGACAGCACTCAGCCTCCTCCGAGTGTCCCCGCTGGTGAGCGAAAAGCCCCAGTGCTGGGACAGATATTTTATGGACATATTTCTTGAGCAATAAATCACGATATTGCCAGCCCTTTAAAAAAGCAACACTGTTTACTGAATAATGTTTAAGAAAATATAATGTTCATCAGGAATTCCTTTCAAGTAGCAGAGAATACTCCGTGGTATATATTTTTTGTCTTCTAAATATTACACAGTGACCCTGTTCCCCTGGAAAGTGGTGGCGTACTGTTAGGGGTCATCGTACTTTGGAGGGTGTGTTTACACCTTTTGAATTCCTCTGTGTACATCTGAGATACCAGTTGACTTGGCTCCAATATACAAATTAAAAAAAAAAAAGGCAAACAAACAAACAAAAAAATCACAACAAAATAATATTAAAAAAAAAAAAAAAAAACCCGAGGAAAATGAGTGTCTCTGGGGACTTGGAGGTTGCTAACCGGAATGTGGTTCGTTTGTGGCCAGCCTCAGTCAGCTTAAACAGATTCAAATGCAAGCCTTGAATCGGCTTTAGTCGGCCAGGGGTCAAATTGGGGTCTTTTGTTAGGGACTGTTCAGAGTAGCTGAAGGGCCTGGAAGAAGGCAGGGGTGACAGGACTGGGGGTGGCTATTGTCACAGTTTCAGAGTCTCTTCCAACCCCCTCCCCCGCCCCCCATCCCGGGTTTTATTTTTATATTATTTTACTTTGTTCGCTGTTGTTGAATAGAAGGCTGAGCGGGGGAGAGAGAGAAGAAAGGGGAGGAGGGGGAGGGACGGAGGGGGGAGGGAGGAGCTAGAAGGGTAGCCAGCAGATGCAACCATTAGGCTGGCTGGCTCTCGCTGTCCTACACCCCTGCTCCCCTCCCGCCCCCCCCCACCTACCCCGCCCCAACCGGTGGCCTCCACTCTGACCCACAGACAGAATACAAATGAGCGATTCTCCGGGACAGGACACTAACTGGCAGAGGCCGGCCAGAGCTCAGGACATTTTCTAAGCAATTCACTAATCAGAAGTGACTGGGGCTCTGAAGAGAATACAGGCCAGCCTCGGTTCCGCCCTCCATGCTAATGATGAGGGCAGTCAAGTGGATAGTTAAGGGCGGCGAGGTGAATAATTCTAAACGGATCGTTGAAAGGTAAGGAGATGCACTGGGGGCCTGGTGGGGGGGGCAACAGATTTTTGAAGCAGACAGGACTGTTTTCTGGTGAGCCGGGTTTGCCCTGTTTGCCTCTTCTAAGAGAGCATCGGAGCCCCGACTTTAGGAAAGGCTGGGGTGGCAGAGGGGAGGGGATCTGGGATTAAGGATTCACAGGGCCTTGAATGACAAAGGTTCAGAAAGCTGCATCAACTCCCAGAGGAAGACACCTGTGACCAAAGAATTCACTGAAGATGACGAAGCCTGCAAAACAAATGGAGAAAAGAAACAGTACTAACTCATCACTTACAAATGGAGAACAGAGACAGAACTCATCACTTACCAAAATTAAACATGTGGAAATCTAGCATTCTGAAGATTCAGGCATCTGGGTATGGGAGCCATACAGAGAATTCATTTATTCCCTAAAGGTTCTTATGTTAATTTGAGTTATAGGTAAATTCAAGTCACCCCCCCCCACACACACACACACATACACATACACACTGGTTAATGTAGCCCTGGGGATTGAACCCAGGATTTTGTGCAGACCAGACTAGCATTCTGCAGACTGAGTGACATCCCCAGCCCTTTTCATAATGAAAAACATGAAGACGCTAAAAAAGAAACCGGTGTGATGCCATTCTTACCCAGAAGTACAGAAGAGAATCAGCCTGATGCTAACCGCCACACTAAAGTTAGAAGTCCTAGCAGCCCTCTCCAATGCGAAGCTTTTCCTTATGAGGTTCTCGCTCTAAGTGAGTCGCCTTGGCTCTCCTTTCCTGAAAGTTTAAGGGATAACTTCAGAGACGGCTTTGGGTTACTGCGTCCTCCCAGCACTATCCGCTTCTACTTGCATTAATCTCTTTTGTTTTGCTATAATAAAATACACAACACTGGGTCATTTTATATAGGGAAAAAAAAGAAAAAAGAAAAACCTTGCTTAGGTCACACTTCTGGAGTTTCAAGGGCGTGGCTCCGACATCTGCTCAGCACCTGTGAGGTGAGGCCACTGCGAATGGTGTATGAGTGTGTGTGTGTGTGTGTGTGTGTGTGTGTGAGAGAGAGAGAGAGAGAGAGAGACAGACAGACAGACAGACAGACAGACAGAGAGAGACAGAGACAGAGAGAGACAGAGACAGAGAGAGCTCTTATTGCCACACAAGGAGCCAGAACAACCTTTATTTTGTAAAGATTATTATGTAGTAATCTGCTGCCTCAAAATATAGCCAACATTTGCTTGCACATTAAAAGGAGCTTTAAAATATAAAGTCTACTATTTTCCAAATATTTAAATCATCTCAAACTCCACACTCTGAATTGCTGATCTCCAAAGTGATGAAGTAAGGACTCCGGGTGTGCTGGTAGGTATTATGTCAACTTGACGCAAGCTAGAGTCATCAGAGAGTGAGGAGCCTCAGCTGAGAAAATGCCTCCGTAGGACCAAGGGATTTTCATAATTCGTGTCTGACGGGGGACGGCCCAGCCCACGGTGAGTGGTGCCACCTCTGGGTTAGTGGTCCTGAGTGCTATGAAAAAAGCAAGATGAGCAAGTCAGGGTGAGCAAGCCGGGACGCAGCGGCCTCCATGGCCTCGGCATCAGCCTCTGACTCCAGGGTCCTGCTCTGCCTGAGTTCCTGTCCTGACTTCCTTCAATGATGACCATTGCTCGGGCTGGAGAGATGGCTCAGTGGTTAAGAGCACTGGCTGCTCTTCCAGAGGTCCTGAGTTCAGTTCCCAGCAACCACGTGGGGGCCTCACAACCATCTATAATGTGACCTGGTGCCCTCTTCTGGTGTGTCTGAAGGCAGCTACAGTGTACTCACATATATTAAATCAATCAATCGATCTTTAAGAGCAAAAGATGATGAAGAGTGCCGTGGAACTGTAAGTCGAATAAACCCTTTCCTCCCCAACTTGCTCTTTGGTCGTGGTGTTTTGTTGCAGCAATAGAAACCCTGGCTAATACGTGAGGCTAGGAGACGTGAGTCCAGGTCAGTGACCTTAGGGCCCTGGCGGATCAGAGTTCTTCATTTTTACCACATGAGGACATGATATTCAAGGGCCAAGTGGACCCTCACCAAATGCCATCTCCTGGCATGTAGACCTGGGACTAGAACTCTGAGAGATAAAGTTGTGTTCATCAACACTCCACTCGTGGTATTTGTACCTTAGCCTGAACACACTGATACAAACCCCTGGGAGTCCCTTGGTGGCTTGCTTTTGGAATGCTGCTATTGATCCTAAATCTGCCATGTGTGTATTACTGGTGGCCATGGCCTTGTTAAGGTCAGATGTTTAATTTTTGTTTGTGGCTACAACATTAAGGTTTCTGTGTTCTACAGAGTTTCTTTCTTTCTTTCTTTCTTTCTTTCTTTCTTTCTTTCTTTCTTCTCTCTCTCTCTCTCCTCTCTCCCTCCCTCCCCCCTCTCTTTCTTTCTTTCTTTCTTTCTTTCTTTCTTTCTTTCTTTCTTTCTTTCTTTCTTTCTTTCTTTCTTTTCTTTTTTCCATTTTCCGAGACAGGGTTTCTCTGTATAGCCCTGGATGTTCTGGAACTTGCTCCATAGACCAGGCTGGCCTTGAACTCTGAGATCCACCTGCTGCTGCTTCTCTGAGTGCTGGGGTTAAAGGTGTGCGCCACCCCTGGCCAGCTAGAGTTGAGTTTCTGATGCTCTTCACTGTGGTCTTGATACTGCCCAGGCTTTTAAGTCTTGGCCTGTCCTTTACCATCCATGCCTGCTCCCTGGACGGTAGCACTCTGAGAAGCTACCATCAGCCAGTCTCAGAGAAAGTTGGCTGGAGGCTGTGCTTCTGTCCGCTCAGCTCTCTGTCCTGACCCCTTTCTCCTGGAGACAGCCCCAATCTGCTGGCCATGGCCACCTTAGCTCGCTCCATGTATTCCCTCAGATTGTCTTGTTTGAAATACCTTTCTTCTCTGGTGAGGCATACTTCAGTGAGAGACAGCCCAGAGCAAAGTAACAGGATATGTAGAAACTAATTAAAATATAACAATAGTAGTAGTAGTAGTAAATGAATGAATGAATGAATGAATAAATAAATAAATAAATAAATAAATAAATAAATAGCCGGGCGTGGCGGCGCACACCTGTAATCCCAGCACTTGGGAGGCAGAGGCAGGCAGATTTCTGAGTTCGAGGCCAGCCTGGTCTACAGGGTGAGTTCCAGGACAGCCAAGGCTACACAGAGAAACCCTGTCTCGAAAAACCAAAATAAATAAATAAATAAATAAATAAATAAATAAATTTGAACACAGGCGCCCTGCATGGGTAGACAATGCTTACTTCAGAAGACACGGGTTATTAGATGAGAATCTTAGTGCCGGGTATGACATCGCTCCCTATGAAGTCTCAGATCTCCCTGAAACAACACAGGTTATTGGCATTGCTGTCAGTTGGCCACAAGAACTGGATGGTAAGATCCTACAGCTGAAGACAAGGCACACTTTGGTTGCAGGACGTAGAAAAAGAAAGCTGGAATTGACAGTTTTATTCCCTAATGATTTGAATCCCTAATGACTAGCTCTCAGAATGCTGGAAGGTGCTATCCAGGCTATTGGAGAATAGACAGTATCATTCAGAGGCAAACAGTGAAATGTGTGCAACTTTACCATTTTCAAAACCTGTCTTTAATGATGGTCTTTAAACACTTTAACCTCTCTTGAAACCCACCACCCACCAGAGGTATTGGAAAAGAAAGGATACGGAGGCGGGGGTAGGGGGTAGGGGGGGTGGGGGTGGGCTGGGGAGTGGACCTGGTTAGGAAGGTTCTTTGGAGCAACTCCCGTCTGTGTTGTCTGGAAATCAGCAGCTCGGTTCACAGGTCAGCAGCAGCCCAAGCCACTCACAAACACTTCACAGATACACCAGCAGTCCAGTTTGATAGAGTCAGAATAGCAAAATCGGTAGCTATGGCACTACTTAAGAGACAGCCAAGCCGGGCGGTGGTGGCGCACACCTTTAATCCCAGCACTTGGGAGGCAGAGGCAGGTGGATTTCTGAGTTCGAGGCCAGCCTGGTCTACAGAGTGAGTTCCAGGACAGCCAGGACTACACAGAGAAACCCTGTCTCGAAAAACCAAAAAAAAAAAAAAAAAAAACCAAAAAAAAACCAAAAAAAAAAAAAAAGAGACAGCCAGGCAGGCCCCAGTCTGAGCAGAAATCAGCAGGAGGGACCCGGAGGGACACCAGGAGGAGTTCTCAGCTGTGCTTCTTTCAGCAAAGCGATCAGCGAAGATGAGACCAACTAGAGTTGCGCAGCTAGCTCTGTAAGCAAGCTGTCCGCCGAGTCCTATTTCTACCCTCCAAACATCACCTGTCCTCCACGGGTCTTGCCTCAGCACATGCATCTGTGTCAGCTGACATCACTGTGCCAATCAGCCAGAGTCCGTGGAAGCGGCAAGAAACCGCAGCACACCACCGCAAGTTTTTTTTTGGTGCATTTCTCTCTATGGAGTCCTGACAGACAAATGCAGCTCGACTATGCAGTGTAAGGTGAATGAATATGTGTGTGTTGTTAGCAAAGACTCCTTTACCACGTGTCCTTTCGTGTGCTTGCTTTAGCGGAACATCCTTTCCCCTGTGTCTGCTTCAGCTAAAGGTTAGGAGTCTGCCTTAGTCTTTCACCTGTGTCCAGCTAAACATTTCTTTTTCTTTTCTTTTCTTTTCTTTTCTTTTCTTTTCTTTTCTTTTCTTTTCTTTTCTTTTCTTTTCTTTTCTTTTCTTTTCTTTTCTTTTCTTTTCTTTCTTCCTTCCTTCCTTCCTTCCTTCCTTCCTTCCTTTCTTTCTTTCCTTTCTTCCTTCCTTCTTTCTATCTATCTTTCTTTCTTTCTCTCTCTCTCTCTCTCTCTCTCTCTTTCTTTCTTTCTTTTTTTCTTCTTCTTCTTTTTTTTTTTTTTGGTTTTTGGTTTTTTTCGAGACAGGGTTTCTCTGTGTAGTTCTGGCTGTCCTGGAACTCACTTTGTAGACCAGGCTGGCCTTGAACTCAAAAATCCACCTGCCTCTGCCTCCCAAGTGCTGGAATTAAAGGTGTGTGCCACCACCGCCCGGCCAGGTAAACATTTCTTTACGTTTGCCCCAGCAAAACACCATCAAACCAACTTTCCAAAGAGCCTTTAAGTTTCTACTTCACATGTGCCCACTAGTGCAGTAGTGGTATGAGAGTTCCAGGTGTATCCAACTGCTCCCTAATTAGATATGAGGCCTCCTTCACAGGAAGGAATGCATGTCTGCACAGCAAACCTGCCTAGAAGCTCAAGGCTCTGGAGGTTCTAGTGCCTATGAAGGAACTACTACTGTTGTCGAACTGCCTTTTAAATATCATATTTATACCTATAGATTCGTGTTGCTCTCAACTATGGTTAGAGAACATCAATTAACACAGAGACTTGTAATGGAACCAAGCATTGAGAATGAGATCTAAAAAAGTCTATCAGACTCTACTCCAAGACTCAGGGAGCATCATGGAAGAGGGAATCAGAAAGGGCTGGAGGGTGGGGAGGAGGGCTATGACACCCTGTCTTCTGGACACATCTGGCCATTGCACTTCTCTATTCACTGCAACAATAGTTAATTGCCGGAGACAATCCAACAAGACCAGGCAACATTCTAGAAGGAAGCGCTAATCATACTTAATGGTGGATTATTAGATAAAGGGGGCAGGACATGAGGTGGGAGGGGAATTTGTTGGGGAGTGCCCAGGGGAGTAGAAGAGTGAGTCTAAGATACATTGTCCATGTGGATGGAATTGTCAAAGAATAAAGGAAAGATACTGTGAAGAAAACCGTGGAAGAGGAGAGGGCCTGTGATGAGGAGCCAGAAGGTTCACTAAACGCAGTCAAATTAAAATAGAAAGTGTAACTGTCTTGACTAATAAAATAAAGTTGTAATGTTCCCCTACATGGGGTGATGGCAACATTTAATGTCAGTCCCGACATTAAAGAAAACCTTGAAACATAAATTTATTTTATACGGGCTTTTTTTAGGGTATAAAAGCCAAACATTCTTCATTGTGTAATGAAGAATGACTTCATCTCATGTCTCCTTGACTCCAAATCATCGCGGCGGAAGAAGCATTTTGCCTCCTGGAGGAAAAGAATGATGGGGCTGGGGGATGGCTATGTTGACAAAGTGCTTGTGTGAAACATGGGTAGACAAAGAGGAGGAGGAGGAGGAAGAGGAGGAAGAGGAGGAGGAGGAGGAGGAGGAGGAGGAGGAGGAGGAAGAGAGTAGTAAGCCGATGCTTACCTGTAACTCTGGTGCTGAGGAGACAGCTAGGTGGATCCCTGGGGCCTGTTGGCCAGCCAGTCTCATTGAAGTGATGAGTTCTAGGCCAGTGAGAGACCCTGTCTCAAAGAGAGAGAGAGAGAGAGAAAAAAAAAAAGATGGGGAGTGACTCATGGTGACCTGTGGCTCACATATATCTGTGTTCATATACATGCAGCTGCACACACGTTTACACACACACACACACACACACACACACACTATCCCTAGAATTGGGGGGGTGGTGGTGCAACTCAATGGTAGAGAGCTTGCCTGGCATGCGTGGACTTTGGGCCATTTGGTTCCAGCAGTGCAAAAAGCAAAGCAAAACCAATATGAGTCTCCACAAGCATGGAGTTTATATCAAGTCAGTTGACAGACATTTCCCTGACTCTCGCCATTTTTTTTTTGTTTGTTTGTTAGTTTGAAAATAGAATGTTCTAACCTATGAGAATTCGTTGAAATCCAAAGGTTTTAAATGGCAACATGTTTTCCTAGCTTTTATTGCCTTTGTGACATAGGAAAGCCCCTAAGTTACAGATCAAACTCAGCGAGCTAATCATTTTTGATAGTAACAATACAAGCCGGTTTTCCTTTGGGAACTTTATATAGACTTTGTAATTTCATTTATAACAAAACTTGAACAGCTTTCAAAATCATGCTAGAATCTATATAACAGAAATAATCCCCCCCCCTCTCTCTCTCTCTGTGTGTGTGTGTGTGTGTGTGTGTGTGTGTGTGTGTGTTTATTAGAACCCTCGGGAAAAGACTCCACCCAGCTACATTACCCATTTGTGAACTGGTATCACTTTTGCCATTCAGCGTTGGTAGCTGGCCATTTACCAGGCACCCTAGATTCCAGAGGGGAGGAAATGACTCTCTCCTCCTGATGAGACAATTGTGCAAAGGGTTTGGTGCCATTTGCCTAGTGGCTGGTCACATCCTAGCACCATGACGTTTTCCATGTTGGCTTCAACATACAGCCAGTAAATATAAGGAGACAAGGACACACCTAAAAGTGCATCTTCAAAACGCGTAATTGTGATTGCCTCTTTGTATGGGAGGTGCCTAATCAGAAAGACTTCTTAACCTGGTCTGAAAGAAATGCTTTAAAAATCAGAAACAGGTTTATTTTACTATTATTAGATTTTTTTAAAAAGCCATTATTTTAGCAGACCTGAAAGCCCTGTGTTAGAAGATGTGTTGACGTGATGCCCTTGTATAACCATTTCTGCCTTTTCTGTGTCTACCCCAGTTCCCTAGTAATGACACGGAGGCTTATTTACTTATGAATTAATTCCTAGGCCTTAAGCTAGGCTTCAGTTAACCTGTTTATACTATTCTGTGATTACCTCATGGCCAGTTGCCTCGTTTTATATGTTTGACTTCCTCCGAGTTTTCGTGGCAAATCCCCCTGCCCCCTTGCACCTGACTCTTTCCCAGAGTTCCTCCTCCTCCTCCTCCTCCTCCTCTCTCTCTCTCTCTCTCTCTCTCTCTCTCTCTCTCTCTCTCTCTCTCCCTCCCCCCCTCTGCAGAATGCCCCAACTTCTATTTCCTGCCTGTGCTATAGGTCATCATCTTTCTAATAAATCACCCAGAAGGTGGGAGAGGAAATACCACATATTTACAAAATATGTGGTAGCCATATGAATAACAATACCAAAGTCTGGTCTGCACTCAACTCTCTGCTGGCACAGAAATCAGCATTTAAATAACACAAAGACAATCTCTACATGTTGCACGATAATATTATCCCAACCCTCTGGGTTGAAGCAAGAAACAGAAAAGTTAATCAAAGCAATAAGGCTTGGGCAGCGGAGAGTTGGCTAGCCCTTGTAATAAGATGGTCAGTGGGTTGATGTGTGGTAGGTTGTGAAATTTATGCATGCCACTGAAGACTCATGTTCTTGTTCTCATTCTCCTCCTCCTTCTTTTTCTTCTTCATCATCATAATCATCATCATCATCACCATCATTATCATCATCATCATCATGGTTGAAGAGGTGGCTCAGTGGTTAAGAGCACTGGCTGCTCTTCTAGAGAACTCAAATGGCAGTTCACAGCTGTCTAACTCCAGTTCCAGGGGAATCCAACACCCTCACTGCAACCATACATGCAGACAAAATACCAGTGCATATAAAAATGAATGGTATTATTATTATTATTTCATCATCGTGTGTGTGTGTGTGTGTGTGTGTGTGTGTGTGTGTGTGTCTAGGTCAAAGGACAACTTTGTAGAGTCAGTTGGCTTGCTCTATTTTTGCGGAGGCTCTGGGGATTGAACTCGGGTCCTCAGGCTTCGGGGTGACTGTTTTTACCTGCTGGGCCGTCTTACCAGACTCAGGGTCTTTCGACGTCCCGCTTTGGCGGCTCTTGAGGAAACTCGCTTCCCATTTCTTTGCTTCCTCGGAGTCCATTGCATTCTCAGGTTGATAGGAAGATGGCGGCGGCAGCCACAGGCAAACATGAAGATAATAAACATGTGATAATAAGCAGCAGGCGCATACGGGCTAGAGCGTACACACATTAACTCAGTTTCCTCACACAACTCATTGTGTATTTGGAGAAAGAGGCGTTGAGCTATCTAGTGATTGGGCACTGGCTGCATGGTTATTGGGTAGGAAAGCCAGCTCAGGCAGCCCTGCACAAGGGTCTGTGAACCTGACTCCTGGACTCTGCACAGTTTTTCCTTGTGTGTATCCTGTCTTCCTGTAGTCCTCTCGGAAGAGTGAAGACACTTCACAGAAGCCTCTTTTGTTTTCTCACTGGCTCATGCTGACTTCTGACCAATCAGATTATGCTTGGCCCCACAGACTGCATTTAGGCTTGAAAGTGGGGTGATCAAGCTTCCCCTGGAGGCAGAGCAACTGAGTGAAGAGGCTGTTCCCATGAACCACACTTGGGTTTTCCATGGGAGGAGAAGAAGGCTGTGGGGGAAGCTTGCTTCTAAGAGGCTGACCAGTGGGATCCGGAAAAGGTGCCCACCAATCTCTCATAGTTCAGTAATTCATTCATTTAAATGCCTGTTATGGCATGTGCTCAAATGAAAACTACCCAAAAATAATTGAATGTGTAGTTTATATCTTGAGAAGCATCCCAATTTGGGCTGGAGCTCGAGATGTAAGAATCACCAATACACGGATTAGAACTGAAATTATGAGACAAAATTTCCAGAGGAGAGACTGTAAAGGTTTGAGATGACTTGTAACAAGATGCAATATCGAGTGTTCTGTAGTGTGTTGGAGAAAACATTTTCTTAAAATTAAAAAACTATATAACTGCATTTATGCTTGTTATAGTTAACACATAACTCTTATTAATAAAATAGTCATATATAGCCGGGCGCGTGGTGGTGCACGCCTGTAATCCCAGCACTTGGGAGGCAGAGGCAGGCGGATTTCTGAGTTCGAGGCCAGCCTGGTCTACAGAGTGAGTTCCAGGACAGCCAGGACTACACAGAGAAACCCTGTCTCAAAAAAACAAAGCAAAAAAAAAAAAAAAAAAAAAAAAACAAAAACAAAAACAAAATAGTCATATATATTATATTACAGTTATTCTAAACATCAGAAAGACGTTTGCTCCTTACCGATCTAAGATATTAAAGAGTTCAGGAATCAGATCTTCTGGAAATAACAGACTATAATTGTCCTTGACAAAGCCCAAGAGCTGAAGTAACCTTAAAGCATGGCTGCTACCGGAGACTACCCATTTGTTTTGAATCTATCTTGTCCTCAGCAGCGATGACTTCCCACTGTCTCTCAGCTGAGCTAATTAAAAGTCCCGCCAGCGAGGCTCTCTCTGTGCTGACTACCTTTTATGGTGTTGGAAGCTGCTCTGTTGCCTGCTGCAAGAATAAAGTCTTCAGCAGTCCCAGCCAGCTGCAGGTCTTGTCTGCTATGATCCCAACCCACCAAACTCGTACAATAACGGCATGACTATTAGAAGGGCAACCAGGTTCTTTCTGATTGCAGATGACGTCAGCCTCACAGGTGGGATTTCGTTCCTGGGACAGTAAATCTGGTCAAAGGTCCATCAGTTGCTTGGCAGGTCATGGGCCCCAAGGATGACCCTACCGCTTCTGTTTTGCTAAATAGAGATATTGTAGAAGTGATTTCTAAATATTTGTGCTAATACCCGCCACCAACTGGGGCCGCCCTTAGCCTTGGCCAGAAAAGGTTCTTTTGACAGTAAATGGTAGTTAATGCAAAGATTTATGGCTGGTCATGGTGCTGAGAATGAATGGTTGTTGAGTCCTCGGTCTTCCCTTACTTATATTAATTACCCTTTCCGGTGCGCAGGGAATATCGTAGAAGAAGGGGGAGGCCGGAGAACATAAGGGCCAGGGGATGGGGAGAAATGCTATGAAATGATATCCTCTGGACATGGCAAGGCATTACACTGTCGAACTCACAGCAGCCAGGGGTGCATACACTGAGCCTGCGCAATGCTGGCCCATCAACATTCAGCGAAGACAGGGCAGGGAGCAGCGTCAGCTTCAGTGCTGTAGCCAGTGGTGAACTCTTAGGCTCCAGTGACTAGTGCCACGCCTGTGCTCACTCAGTTGTCCCTGGTTAAACTCAGTGGGTCACAAAATAAAACAAAGCCACAAACAAAGCCAAACCACACGGTAGTTGGAGGGTGACTTGATGGGAGAAGGAACAGCAGAGGTGGCATGGTATGACCAGAATGTTAGGTACATACATGATACTGTCAAAGAACAAATACATTAAGAATGACAATAACAGCAGGGGAAGTGTATAAAAACAAAAAACAAAAAACAAAGGACCTCCAACCAGGCCTGACGGTACAGGCCTGTAATCCCAGCTTCTTCAGAAACCGAGGGCAGGAGAATTGCAAGTTCAAAGCTAGCCTGGACGGCATGATGAGATAACTCTTCAAAATAAAATTAGAAAGAGGGCGTGATGTATTACTGAATGACAGAGAGCTCGCCTAGCAAACATGATGTCCTAGGTTCAATACAGAAACTACCGAACAAACAAACAAACACAAACAAGAAACCCTGAATTACAAAATTAGAACTCCAGCCGGGCGTGGTGGCGCACGCCTGTAATCCCAGCACTTGGGAGGCAGAGGCAGGCGGATTTCTGAGTTCGAGGCCAGCTTGGTCTACAGAGTGAGTTCCAGGACAGCCAGGACTACACAGAGAAACCCTGTCTTGAAAAAACCAAAAAAAAAAAAAAAAAAAAAAAAAAAAAAAAAAAAAAAAAACCCCAAAAAAAAAAAACCAAAAAAAAAAAAAAAACAAAAACAAAAAACAAAATTAGAACTCCTCCATATCTCAGTGGTTTAATTTAGCAAAAGTTTGTCTCTTGCTCACACTGTAGTCCAAAATGTCAGGATCTGCTTCTTTTCCCCAGCGGCTCCCTCATACCCAGGAGTCTTGAATGTGTGAAGGTCTCTACTTGGTTTTCAGCATAAGCTAAGAGAGGAAGGAAGAAGGGAAGGGCATAGGGGAACCTCGGGGCGAGGCATGGAGGAGGTGAACATCTCTTCCCACTCATATTCCATCACCAGAACCTAGCCATGTGGTCACAGGTAAGGACGTCTTGGAAATGTACTTTAGATGCGTGTCCAGGAAGAGGAGGGTAAGAGCTTGGTAAACAGCTAGTCTCTGACACACCGTGGTTCAAGCAAGAACATTTATTTCCACTGTGTCAAAAATTGAATGTTTTCACTTGAAATCTGCACTTGATCTTAGCCAAGACATCCCTTGCAGGCTTGTTTGAGCACTCTTCTGTGGCTGCTTCTTTAGCAAGCTACAGAAACTTAAAAGACAGGGGCCCAGCTAGCTCTCTGAAGTAGGCCACTAGATAGGGGCCTCTGGAGACAGTTGCTTGGTCTCTGTTTCTGACATTCTTTCTGTTCCTAGGCTGCTGCTGTGTAGACAGAGTCTACCATACACTCCTATTCCCCTGGACTGCCATTTGGTCAGTCCTGCCCTGCTGTGATGGACTGAGACTCCCTGAAACCATGAGCCAAAATAAATCACAGACAAGAAAACAGTAGCTAATGTAGACTCTATTCCATCATTGTTTCAATTTATAAGACTTTTTGTTTTTAGAATTTTGTTTGTTTGTTTGTTTGTTTATTTATTGTGTGTGTGTGTTTGCATGAACATGCATGTCATGATGCATGTATGAAGACTAGAAGACACCATGCGAAAGTCAGTTCTCTCCTTCCACCATGTGGGTCCTGGGAAACTGAACTCAGGTTGTCAGCCTCGGTAACAAGCACCTTTACCTGCTGAGCCATCTTTGCTGGCCTTGAAATGAATATGATACTTGATGAGTCCTTACAGATTTGTCAGATGTCATTGTTGCCATTGAAAGGTAACTGCATGATTTTTACATGATCCCAGCGTGGTTGGCTAAAAGCCATGCTCCCCCTGAACCTTTGCAAAACATTTCAGCTCGACTGCTAGTATGTTGTTTCTGTGCTGACCTTGCTACCTACCAACAAGGTGCTTCCAGCCACATTAAGACATGAGTTTTGCTTTATAGCCTTAAGAGACAAGCCCCGGCAGTGGCCAGACTAGACCCAGGGAGTGGCACATCTTGACAGGAGGTTTTGGCACTGTTCTTTGGGTCCCTCCCTTAAGACAACTAGTAGCTTGATTAGGCAGGGCTGGGGCCAAGTCTTGGGTGGGGCTGGGCTGGGCTGGGCGGGCCCGTTGGTGGCAGACTCTCTAACACACGGCTTCTCTTTGGCTTGGCTGCACCCCGCCCAATCACTCTGGCTGTGTGACTCTGCTTTTAAGCTCAGTGATGCAGTCTGCAAACCGTCAACAGAATACCCAACAATCAGCTAGCTGCCTTATGACAAGAGTGAATATTAAGGGAGTTGGCATTTTGTAGGGAAGGGCTATCTATCACAGCCCAGGACAGTGACGACTCCATACAGTCCTTCCAAAGCCAGACCAGGGATATACTGCTCAACTTTACTGAAAACATGGCCCTGGCCTGCCCAGAATTGGTCAGTGTTTTAGTTTCATATCACATTAAATGGTGTGTAATAACTTTTGTGTTTGATTTTTAAAAAGTGTCTAAGTGATTTGTTTCACGGCTCATTTAAAAGTAGAATTAGACTCTCTTCGCACTCCGTGAAAAGAAATCCGGGCAGAACTCAGCTCATTGTGGATTCTGGTCATTGATTATCTGCTGAATCTAAGAACATCTTCTTTACCTTGTTCTTGCTTCAGTGGGATAATTAGTTTGTGATTCCACTACATGTTTGTGGAAAAACAAGGTTTGGGCTGATTCCATGCCAAACAAATGCCTAAATGAAAAATAAGACTTCATCATTTTATAACCTGCCGTGTGGTAAACGTAAACTTTGTTCTAACGTAGCCAAGGACCTGCGGCCAAGTAAGGAAGCCGGGGAGCAGATTAGAGATTTTAGCAAACAGTTTCCCAAAGAGTGCCACGCCCCACAGATGGGACAGGAAGAACCCCTGCCTGAATGGGAGCCTGGTCTTACACAGAGTTTCTTTGTGTCGTTTTGAGTGTGTGTGTGTGTAGTTATGAGTGTGTGTGTGTGTGTGTGTGTGTGAGTGTGTGTATGTGTGTGTGGTTGTGAGTGTGTGTGTAGTTGTGAGTGTGTGTGAATGTGTGTGAGTGTGTATAGTTGTGAGTGTGTGTGTAGTTGTGTGTGTGTATAGTTGTTGTGTGTGTATGAGTGTGTGTGTGTGAGTGTGAGTGAGTGTGTGTTCCTTGATGAAGACAGTTTGCTCTGCTTCTTGTATAAACCAGCCATTCTACTGGAATTAAACATATCACTGCTAAACCAGGCAGTGGTGGCACACGCCTTTAATCCCAACACTTGGGAGGCTGAGACAGGCGGATCTCTGAGTTCGAGGCCAGCCTGGTCTACAGAGTAAGTTTCAAGGACAGCCGGGGGCCACACGGAGAAACTCACAAAACAAAACACAGCCATAGCTGGCTTGTGGGATGTTAGTGTCGATCCCAGAGTTTTGTGCATTTCGGGCAAATGCCGTATCCACCCAGCTAAATCTCCAGAATTTGTGCGTGCCCTTGCACATGTCTCACGGCACGCACAAGGAGGTCTGAGGACAACTCATGTGAGTCCCAGGCTCGGCGGCAAACGGCTTCGTCCGCTGGGCCATCTTGCTGGCCCCTTTTCTACTTCTAACCAGTGTATTTTGAAGCAAAGCTCTTCAAGCCTTTCGTGTGACCAGCACTGTGCGTATCTCCTCATGGCCCAGGGTGTCTCTCTCACTGCCTGTTCCTGTGATTTTGAGAAGGATAAACTGTTTTTAAACAGAATCTCTCATAAGCACGCATTCAATTGAATAGGCTGAAAGGGAAGCTCATGCCAGCTCTGTCTGCTGATTTTCCGCCTGTTGAACCGCTCAGCTACTGGTGGAGGGGTAGTTAAATTCCCAGCTCCACTCAAGAAATTGATCTTCTTTTTGTGGTCTCCCTCCCTCCCTCCCTCCCCTCCCGCCCTCCCTCCTTCCCTTCCTCCTTTCCCTCCCTCACTCCCTCCTTCCCTTCCTCCTTTCCCTCCCTCCCTCCCTCCCTCCCTCCCTCCCTCCCTCCCTTCCTCCCTCTCTCCCTCCCTTCTTTCCTTCCTTTCTTGCTTCTCAGGCTGGAAGTTTCTTCTGATGCTCTGTACTGCATGTGTCTGTCATTTTGTATTGACCTCTGTGTCATTTTCACATAATCAATTGGATGCACAGGATAAAGACTAATATGCAAATTGAGGCCAGAGGAATAGTTTGTTCAAATTCATCGCAGCTAGGAAATGGCAGAGCCTGGTTTTGGACCAGGTCCCTTTTAGGTCAAATCTGTGTGGCTTACTAAACTCATCAGGCACTAGAATGCTAGAGTCCTGAAATCTTAATTACCAATGAACGGGGAATGGAGTCTGAGACACGTGTATGAAATTTATGTCACGTGTATGTAATGATGCTTGTTTGAAATGTGAGGTAAGGGGAACAGAATTGTATCCAGTCCCCGGGGTCCTCCTGATTGGATTGAGCAGTCAGACAGCCGGTGTGGGACGAGACTCCGTGTCTGTAGCATAGTCTCCTCCACTCAGAGGTCGTTAGCTTCATGCTCATTGGTTCTCTTATCTTCTTTCTCAAGGAACCATCTCAGCCCATCTGGAAGACCCATCAGTTCTCACGGGGCTGGGCCTGCCTCCAGGATGTGGGAGATCGGCTTCTGAGCTGGCCCCAGGATGGAGCTCAGGAGGGAAATTCCCAGTTGTTTCCTTTTGGGGACAGTCAGGTGGGGCGGGGAAGGGAAGATCGGGCTGGGTGGGCTCTCAGCCATTTCTCTTCTATAGACAGTGCTGAGATCCCAGCACAGGGAAGCTATATCAGCCAAATCTCCAATTGTGAACGTCACAGTATTGTTTTTCTTTTAGCCTCCAGATGTTGGAAGCTAGACACCTTTAGATCGATGCTGTCTTGCTTTTGTTGAGGTACTAGTTAGCACTAATGTGCTATAAGATTCTGGCTGGATTTATGTCTAAATGCCTTCTGAAACATCCTATCATCTGGAGGCATGTCATATGCATCAGTACATTCGGATTCTCACCATGAATAACATGACTATCAATTATTGATAAGCATAAAGTGTGGCCACCCGGCACACGCAGGACCGCCTCCACCTGCCTGTCTAGAGATAGCTTCCTGGGAGAATACAGTGTAAGCATCCTCTGTTATGCATTTTTCCAACAATCTTCTGAGCTCACTTGAGGGTACCTGAGTCCTGAAGTTCTCCTGCAGGGGACGATGGGGGTGGGGGGTGGGGTGGGGTACAGTTTTTTAACTAATAAAATATGCTGATTTTTGTGTTTGTGGTTTTAAAATCATTCCTTTTAGATTTAGGTGTGTGTGTGTGTGTGTGTGTGTGAGAGAGAGAGAGAGAGAGAGAGAGAGAGAGAGAGAGAGAATATGAATTTATGATGGTATGCACATAGAGGTCAGAGGTCAACTTGCTGAGCTGAGGTGGATTCTTTCCTTTTACAGTGCACATCTGGGCATCAAACACAGGTCACCAGGCTTGGCTCTCTGGCCCCAGTGATTTGACATGAAAACCCAATTGTACTTTCCTTGTTTGCTCTACCTTATAACTCAGATTCCTTCGCGGCTGGCTTCTCATCTGTGGGGCCGTGGTGAAAGTGCGGGCCTTGTTGCTAAGACACGCGCAGCTGGCCCTGCCTTCAGCAGTGACCAAGGCTTCGTAGTCTGTTCTTGCAGCAGTGTCCCCATGCAAGTGTCCCTGGAGTGGACCATGTCCAGAAAGTAGGCTTTAGTTCTTTCTCTTGCTGGGCTCTCGCGGGGGCTATTTGCTTATCATTTTGCTAGAGTCACAGCGGTGGCCCAGTGACTGGACTGTTTTTCCAGTGGGGACCGCATTGCCTGGCAGAGGCAGCTTAATAGAGGAGAGGCTGATTTGGGTTCAGAGTTCACGGTGGGCACACGGTCTATCAGAGTGGAGAACCGGCGCGGTGGGCCATATGCCTCAAGATCAGCCCTCCTGTGGTCCGCTTCCATGAGCGAGGTCTCCCCACCTTGGAAAGGTTCTATAACTCCCCTAAGAGTGGCATTAGCTGGAGACCAAGTGTTCAAATATGGGAGGCTGTGGGGCCCAGGTCACATTCAAACTACAGTGAAGCTGCACATGTTTTAAACAGCGCAGGCTTGCTTCGTAGAAAATAGTCGAATGGATCCTGTGATAAAGTGGTCTACCCCAGTGACTCTCCGAATGACTGAACACTAAAGCTTATTTTTATTTGGATTATACAGAAAGGGTTTGGGGGTGCCTGAAGAAGGGAGACCGTTGGCGGGCAATGGCCTTGGTTCCGAGCTCCTCTGCGGGGGCTGGAAGTCGTTTTAGGCAGGGGGACACATTTTTGCCACAAAGCCCCAGGGAGGCACTAGCATCGCTCCAGGGAAAACATCATCTGCCAACATGGGATGTGGGAAGGGTGTGGCCTCGTGAAGGAGGCTGTTCCTGTTGGGCAGAGGGCAGGCCCGGCCCACAGCTGGGGCCAGAACCTCAGGCGCAGGGTGAGGTAGATGGGGAAGATTGCAGGCAGGCTGCTGAGGCTTACCCAAAAGCAGTTACCTGATGCTGCCAGGGGGAACCATGAGGGTCTCAGGAAAGCAGGGCCAGACCTGGGTGGGGTCAGACCCTCCAGAGGAAAGAAATCTGCAGAGCTTGCATTAACACTAACGTCCTGCAGTGGTGGGGCCTGAGCATCAGGCTTAGTCCCTAGTATTTGATGTGCAGGAAGGAGTTACCAAATGTGAGCATGCAGCTCAGTCGGGCATGTTGAGGCAGATGGCTGGGCTCACCCCAAGGCTTCTGATTCAGAAACTTGCTGTCCCTTTCTTCTTTCTTCTAAAGCCCAGCCATGGCCTTCTCTTGGGGTGGGAGGTTGGGGTTGGGGAGGGACGGTAGAGGTTGGGGGTGGGAGGTCTGGACTTCTCCAGGACACCTTCCCTTTCTTAATTATTTCCTCTCCTCCGCTCTTTCCCACCTCAAAGTGTTTGGGTGCAGGACAGGGACTAGATCTGAGTTTGAATCCTGGTTCCAACGCCTTTTACTTCTGTGACTTTGAACAATCTCTCTCTCTCTCTCTCTCTCTCTCTCTCTCTCTCTCTCTCTCTCTCTTTTTGGTTTTTCGAGACAGGGTTTCTCTGTGTAGTCCTGGCTGTCCTGGAACTCACTCTGTAGACCAGGCTGGCCTCGAACTCAGAAATCCGCCTGCCTCTGCCTCTGCCTCCCAAGTGCTGGGATTACAGGCGTGCGCCACCACCGCCGCCCGGCTCCCTGAACAATCTCTTTATTGCTCCGTAGCTTTTGTTTTTCTCATGAAAAAAAAAAAGGTGGAAATCAGGGATGGGGATATAGCTCAGTGGTCAAGTGCTTGTTTGGAACACACAAGATCCTGGGTTCAACACACACATGCACACAAATACATACACTCACACACACTCACACACACACATCTATTATTGGAGCTGGGGTTGTAGTAGTTCTATTGATGAGGCTGGCAGAGTAGCATGCTGTTAGAGTCCTAAGTACAAAGCCCTGTGTTGCTTAATCCCCTACACACACACACACACACACACACACACACACACACTTCCAGGGGTAAGAGCTGTGTCTGCAAGCCCTAGCACTGGAGAAGTAGAGGCAGAAGAAACAGAATTTCAATGCCTCCGCTGGCTATATAAACATTAGCACAT